>CAUYRH010009909.1:0-13221 GCA_963574655.1 Perodicticus potto | reverse complement strand
GCCTCCCAAGTAGCTGGGACTACAGGCGCCTGCCACAACGCCCGGCCATTTTTTGGTTGCAGCTGTCATTGTTGTTTGGTGGGCCCAGGCTGGATTCGAACCCGCCAGCTCAGGTGTACGTGGCTGGCGCCTTAGCCCGCTGAGCCACAGGCGCCGAGCCACAACTTTTCTTTACATTTGAAATTATTTAAAAAAATATTTAAGAAAGAAAGAAAATGTTTTATTTAAGATGAGATCCTTAGAATAGTCTTCTTGAACCTGAAAGATGTGACCAGGGATACCTTGAAGTTACTCACCATGTCCCAGACCTTCGGTGTCCCCCTATTTGCAACTTTCCATTAGCAGCAGTAAGAGACTCAGCATGTTCCTCCCTACGATAATAATTTTAGATTAAGATTTTCTCCCTTTTCTTCTCTTTGGTTTCCCTCATACTTAGCAATAATAATAATAATAATAATAGGGAATAATAGCATGTTAAAATGTACCTTCATATGCTATTTTCAGATAAAAAGCTTTCTTATTACAGTGTGACAATGCTTTGGGTTATTACGTCTCTTTCAATTTAGCATAGTTTCTCCTTCTTGCCTTTTGTCTCCTGTGCCATTTCTTTGGCCTCACTCCTAGAATGTCACTGGTTCTGTATTCATATTTGTATTTCTGTATTTGTTTGTCAGATTCCACATGGTATCACTTACCATTTTCCACTTTCTTCCACGTTGCCTGTGCAGGCATGAGTGATATGGCACCTGTCTGTGATGGCACAAAGCGCACACTGTAACTCCAGCCTTGTTTAGTTATTCAGTGACAAGACATTTTCAAGTTCCATTCCAGTCCTAGCTCAGGACAGCTGCCTTTCACAATATAATTTGTGGGAAGTAATATGAATATTTCTTCAGAAATCTTAAGTCCTTCAAACCACTTAAAATCAGTGCCTTAGTGGAAAGATTGTGACAGCAGCACAGTTTTCCAGTCTCATGATTCCGCCACGTGGGAACAGAGCAACCAGAGAACAAGAGCACAACAGGCAAAATGCAAAACCCACAAAAACCACACACGATTAAATCAGGTAACAAAAACACCAGCTAACACCAAAAGATACCAATGGCCGACCCAAGGCAGGCCTCGGAGGGGCTGAACACTGAGAGAATCTATCTGACAGACCTACAAGAGGAAAAGTACCAAAATGGACAATGAGTAGTCATTGTGAACCACAACTGGCCAATTTCAAAGTCACACTGCAGGGCAGCGCCTGGGGCTCAAGGAGCAGGGCGCCGGCCCCATGTACCAGGGAGGTGATGGATTCAAACCCAGTCCTTGCCAAAATTGCAAAAAAAAAGAAGAAGAAGAAGAAGAAGAAGAAGAAGAAGAAGAAGAAGAGGAAGAGGAAGAGGAAGAGGAAGAGGAAGAGGAAGAAGAAGAAGAAGAAAAGAGTCACCCTGCTGCTGGGAACTAGGAGGATCTGCACAGTGCAATGCCAGATGAGTGCAAGAGCTTGCAGTGAGGAAACTCCAGGGGCTGATGCAGTCTTGCCCCTATAAATACTTTCAATTGACCAGCCAGTATCCTTTTCTAGGACAAGGTAACACAGAGGAAAAATAAAACCAAAATTAAGCAAGGTCGGCACAGAATAGACCAAAGGAAAAAGAAGAAGCCAGGCCAGGTGTGGTGAATCTCACCTGTTGTAGTCCTAGCACTCTGGGAGGCCAAGGTGGGTGGATTGCCTGAGTTCAGGAGTTCAAGACCAGCCTCAGCAAGAACAAGACCCTGTCTCTACTAAAAATAGAAAAACTAGCCAGGCATTATGGCAGGCACCTGTAATCCCAGCTACTTAGCAGGCTGAGGCAAGAAAATCTCTTGAGCCCAAGAGTTTGAGGTTGTTGTGAGCTATGACACCAGGGCACTCTACCCCAGGGCAACTGAGTGAGACTCTATCTCAAAAAAAAAAAAAAGACAAGTAAATGTTACTAAAGAATCAGAACCAGAAAGTCTCAGGAAGGAAGCCAAGACTATTTTTTGAATACTACAAGGAAGCAATAGAAAATCTGACTAACATCAATCTTTTTTTTGTTTTTTAGTGTTGCAATCATAGCTCACTGCAACGACTATGTACTCCTAGGCTTAAGCAATCTTCCTGCCTCAGTCTCTCAAGTAGCTTGGACTACAGGTACACGCCACCATGCCCAAGTAATATTTTTATTTTTTGTAAAAACAGGGTCTCACTTGCTGTCCAAGCTGGCCTTGAATTCTTGGCTTCAAGCAACACTCCCTCATAGGCTTCCCAAAGTGTTGAGATTAGAGGCATGAGCCCCGATGCAACAACACATTTTTTTGACAACAAAGATTTATGCCAAAAGAAAGTGGAATAACATATTTATGATGCTCAGAAAAATGTGAGCCAAATTTTGATTTTTATCCAGTAAGACTGACTTTTATGTAAAAAAGGCAAACTCAAATTATCAATGTTTAAGAACTCAGGGAATATTTTTCCCATGAGTCCATTCTGAGAATTTGCTGGAGAACAAGCTTCAGAAAGTCAAAATGATTAAAAAGGTATCATCATAAGTTCTGGGGTCGATTACTAGACTTAGTAGAACTAAGACTGAATGAGAGTTCAGAGAGGGAGCGTAGTCAATAATGGCCATAAATCCAGGCTGTAGTTATAGCACAACCATAAAAAAAAATGGTAAGAAAATGGTGAGAAACTGAGCAAAACATATATACCTGTCCTTAGTAATTTTCTCAGTAGTAGGTAGTGGTAGCTTTAATATTGTTATGCAGAGACTGTTATGTGTGTAATAAGGGAGAAAGAAAATAAATAATTGTGGAATATGCTATTTATATCAGCCCCTATGTCACTGAGAACATGAATGATCCTTTTAGAAGAAAGGAAATACACATGTGACACAGAATACGATAAGTCAAAACCTCTGACGTTTGAAATTGAATTGGAAGTATCAGTATGATCTCATGAGATAATATGTTTTGAATATGCATACACTTCGTAGTTTTTTCATTGACAAGGCTTAGAAACAACATCTAATAAAGTAATATCAAATATTGCTAGTCCCCAGATTGTGATGCTGAAATAATATCTCCCACTGAAGGACCACAGTCTGTTGAGAATGATCACAGTCTTTCCAGGGTTGGCATGGGAAATATATAAGTTGAGCCTAGAAAAAGGTATGATGAAGAAGCCAGGCCATGTCAGAATCAGTACTAATAACACCAATTCTTGAAGCATCTTCTACATACCATACTAAGTCATACTAAGGCATCACATTTGGACTATGACCTTCTTTCATAGGACTTGTGTGGATCACATGCAGGTCTTTGTTTCGTGTCTCTTTCAGTCCCTAATTTCTCTGCTTCACAGTTATGGATGATTTTATGGCAAGGGCACCTGTTCCTTGGGATCTAAACCCTAATCCATTGTGAGCTCCCTTCATATTGGCAGCAGTAACTTCCAGCCTCTATCTACTTAGGATGGATTCAAACAGGTGTCTTAGAGGCAAAAGTCCCCTTATCATATTACAAAATGCTGTGCCATGTGGTAATGTCCATTAATGAAATCCTTCTTGTATTGGTTCATGATAGATGCCAAGGGAAGATTCCTTTCAATGGGAGATTTAAAAAATCACTCTTATTTCTTTTTGCTTTATGTGTTAATGAATTAATTTAACAAATTTGATTTAGCACCTTCTATGATCCAGACACTGTGGCAGGCTCTGAAGAGAGCAAACCCAAAATGTATCTGAACCTGTTCTGAGAAGCTGACAATTTCTTCATTCCTCTCTATCATAGGGATAGAGGGATTGTAACTCCAGGCTTTGTCCAGCTTGATAATCGGAAATGCAGGGAAAGGTCTGTCCTGAGTCTCAGGTGAATGCAGCTCCCAAAGTGAGAAGAGCAGAGAAGCAATTATCTCCTTCAGAGAGGTAGAAAGATGTTCTCTTCTAAAGGATTATAATGCTTTCCCCCAGCAACATGGACACACCAAAAATAAATAAATAAATAAATAAGATTCAGAAAGCATGGAGTAAACAACATGGAAGGGAGCAAGTTGTTCTTTGTATTCATTTTTTTTTTTAATTCCTCCACTGTGAACGAAGGCACACTAGACAAAATCAATGTATTTTGTACAATATATTTGATATGTAATGTAGGCATGCCACATTCTTGTGAAATTGAGGCTTATTTTAATGCTCAGGCCACATGGATGTCCCTTTGTCCCTGCTAGATCCCTAGTCGGTAGTGACTCAGCCTCCCCCTCTCTCTGGCCCAATGACAGATGAAGCTCCAGCAGTCTGTAACTCTCCTCTTGAATATAATGTTTCATGTGCCTTAAATTTGTCTCTTCAACTAAAGGTGAGGACATGAAGTATATATGTATTCATGAAGCTGCGTACAGAAATAAATAACCAAAGTTGTTTCTTGAGTAGCGTTCAATGCATTAAGGAAGACTTTTTAAAAATAGTCTTACTTTAGATCTTTTCTGTAAAACAAATTTATTAAGTACAAATATCTTTTTCATTAGTTAACCATCTAATTGTATGTCACATTTGCTTAAAATGGAGAACACCAATGCCTTTCTGCAAATTGTTAGGTTTTGTTTCTACTTTGGATTGACAGAAGGGTACTTACAAGTAGGATACGTTGTCTGTGTTTTTAAGGTATATAGTCCCAGTGTAGTTGATTCCTTCACCTGGGAGTTGTGCACTACACCCCTACATTGTACAGGATAGGCGGGACCTCACTGAGCTTAGTTCCCCTTCCCTTTCCTCCCTTCCTTAATTTAATTATGTTTTTTCTTCATGTGGGCCTGTAGTTGTTCATCTGTTAGTTTAAAATTAATATTGAGTACATGGGATGCTTTCTTTTTCATTCTTGAGATACTATACTAAGGAGAATATTCTTCAACTCCATTCAGGTATATACAAAAGATGTAAAATCTTCATTCTTTTCTGTGCCTGAATTGTATTCCATGATATATATATATCACAGTTTGTTAATCCATTCCTCGATTGATGGGCACTTGTGTTGTTTTCACATATTTGCAATTGTGAATTGAGCTGCTATAAACATTTGAGTGCAAATGCCCTTGTGATAAAGTGATTTTTTTTTCTTCACTAAAGGTAGACCTCCCATTTGATCCCACAATTCCATTAATAGGAATCTACCTTTTTGCAAATTGTAAGCACAAAATTATCAACCACCTATCCCACCTCTACATTTTGTTAAACTAGGTAAAATATGTAGAGATTTCGTTCACATAAAAGACTACTAGCTTGCCTTTGTTTTCTTTCATGATAGAACAAACATTTATCTTCTCTCTCTTTCGGCAGATAGCAAGTGATTTTTTTAATTTAATCTGAGATTCGTTTGTTTTCTTATAGTTACATGGCTCCAGACACTTTCACAAAAGAAAAGCTGTCTATTATTCTTTAGGAATTGAGGACCAAGCATCTCATTTTTATTTCTTCTTGCTGTCTCAAAAGATTACTGATGATTTTAACATCAACTCAGCTTTTATTCCACCATCCAGCATATTAATTTTTTAAACAAAAATCTTCTTTTTGGGGCAGCGCCTGTGGCTCAAAGGAGTAGGGCGCCGACCCCCGTATCCTGAAGGTGGCAAGTTCAAACTTGGTCTCAGCCAAAAACTACAAACAAAAAAATCTTCTTTGTTGAATAAGATGTATAATTATATCAATGAACATTTTTAATATGAAGTAAGACAAGGTTATCCTGCTTCATACCTGTGCTAAAGTTAGGAATCCATAGCAAATTGTAAAAAATATAACAGATCTTTACTGTTTGTATGACCAACATTCCTCCCCACCACTTCTGAAAATGCCAGGTTATGGTTTCTCTTAAGAGATACAATTATATTTTCTTTTCCCCCACAGCCTAACTTTGAGACTTTAAGCACCGTAGAAAGATTCTTGTGTTTTTCTGTTTTATTTTTGGTTTTTTTTTTTTTGAGACAGAGTCTCAAGTTATCACCCTGGGTAGAGTTCCGTGGCGTCACAGCTCCCAACAACTTCAAAGTCTTAGGCTTAAGCAATACTCTTGCCTCAGCCTCCCGAGTAGTTGGGACTGTAGGCTCCTGCCACAATACCCAACTATTTTGTTGTTGTTGTTGTTTTAGTTGTTATTGTTGTTCAGCAGGCCCGGATCAGGTTTGAACCCGCCTGCCCCAGTGTATTGGTCCAGTGCCCTAACCATGGAGCTAGAGCATCACCCAGTAGCAAGATTCTTTAGTGCTCTCTCTCTGCATCACCCTCTTTCTTCCTCTTCTTCTTCCTTTCCTATTCCTTCATTCTTTCTTTCCCCCCTTTATTTCTAACTAAAACTTTAGAGATACATTAGATTTTCTTTCCTAAATCCTCCTTTATCTTCCCTTTCCAAGGAAATCGTTGTCTGGATTGGTGTGCATCATCCTTATACATGTTTCTTTTTTAATTTACTCCTCATATCTGTACGTTAAAACCTAGAAGGATTATTCTGTGGCTTTAGAGTTTATGTAGTTAATGTACATTGCCTGCGTCCTTTTGGAGCTTGTTCTTTCATCCAACGTTGTGATTGTCTTGTTTTCATGGTACATGCTTCCATCATGACCCCACCTCCCTTTCTCAAGGTTTGAGAAGGAGGCACAATACCCAAGCTGAAGCAGTAATGGAATCTTTCTTTTCTTTCCTCGGATGAACAGCCCAGGATTGGTGAAACCAACAGAACCAGGTGTTTTAATCAAAGATCAAGCAAAAAGGCTCAATCTCTCCAGGTGTTTTAATCAAAGACCAAGCAAAAAGGCTCAATCTCTCCGTAGTGGAAAAACAGGGAGATGTGAGTTTCGGAGTTGCCAACAACTGTTTTTCTAAGAAGATGTGAGTGGATAGAGAATCTGTCAAAAAGAAGCAAAGAAGAGAAATGAAGAGAGATAGCACTGCTCCTGTCCTTGGTTCTCACCCTCTGTGTGGCTACCTGCCCTTTCCCCAGCTTGATTATGTGAACAGTGCAGGCTACTTTTTTTCCTACCTGGTTTTCATTAGGTTTCTGTCACTAGAAAGCAGGTCTTGATTAAGGAACTATATATGTGCCAATGTGTGTGTATATATATATATATGATACATATATATATATAATATATATATATATATTTTTTTTTTTTGTAGAGACAAAGTCTCACTTTATCACCCTTAGTAGAGTGCCATGGCATCACACAGCTCACAGTAACCTCCAGTTCCTGGGCTTAGGTGATTCTCTTGCCTCAGCCTCCCAATGTATACATATGTGTGTATACATATATATGTATATATTAATTTCAGATCAATATAAACAATATACATTGTTTCCCATTAGTTACTTAGCATCTGAGTTGTAGTCTAGTTCTTCACCCAGGAGGTGTGCCATATACCCCTACATTGCACCCATTAAGTGGGAGCTTACTGAGTCCATTCCCCCTCCCCCCTTCCCTACTTGAATTTAATTGTGTTTTTCTCTCGTTGGGCCTGTGATTGTCTATCCGCTAGTTTCAAATTAATATTGAGTACACAGAGTGCTTTCTTTTCCATTTTTGAGATATTTTACTAAGGAAAACGTTCTCTAACTCTATCCAGGTTAATACAAAAGATATAAAGTCTCTTTTTTATGGCTGAACAGTATTCCATGAAATATATATATATATATATATATCCCAGTTTATTACTGCATCCCTGGGTCAGTGGGTACTTGGGTTGTTTCCACATCATTGTGATTGTGAAATGACCTGCTGTAAACATTTTAGTACAATTGTCCTTATAGTGATTTTTTTTCCCCCTGAGTAGATACCTAGTAATGGGATTTCAGGATCAAGTGGAAGGTCTACTTTTAGTTATTTGAGGATTCTCCATAGGCTACACTAGTTTGCAGTCCCACAAACAGTGCATGAGTGTTCCCTTTTCTTCCTACCCACACTAGCCTCTGTAGCTTTGGGACTTTGTGATGTAGGCTATTCTCGCTGGTATTAGGTGACACCTCAAAGTAGCTTTAGTTTGCATTTTTCTGATGACTAGGGACAATGAGCATTTTTTTCATGTGTTTGTTAGCCATTCATCTGTCTTCTTGGGAGAAATTTCTGTTCATGTTGCTTGCCCAGTGACTAATTGGATTGTTTGCTCTTTTCTTGTTGATGTGCTTGACTTCTTTGTAGATTATTATTATTATTAACCCTTCATGAGATTCGTAACACACAAATATTATCTCCCCTTCTGAACGTTGTCTATTTGCTTTGTTTATTGTGTCGTTAGCTGTGCAGCTTGGACTCACACCTCTCACCGCTTATAAAAAATTAACTCTTGCTCGATAAAAGTTTAAAATCTAAAACACACTCTAGAAGAAAGTGTGGAAAAATCTCCTAACAATATGGGGCTAGTGAAAGGTTTTATGAAGAAGACTCCATTGGCAATTGCAGCAACAACAAAAATAAATAATTGACACCTAATGAAGCTTAAAAGGAACAATATTTTTGACAGAGAGAGAGAAATGGCATTTGTTGTTGAAATCCTTCTATGTGGTAGTCAATGTTCAACACTATATGCATTATCTCAGCTAATCTTTACAATAGTTCTATGAGGTAAATTATTTTAAATTAGAAGATTTTATATCTCAGGAGCTGAGACGCAAAGAAGGCCAATAACATGTTTTAGCCAAATAGCTCATGTGACAAAATCAGAATTCAAATTCAAGCTTTTATGACTTCAAAATCTCTGCAGCTTTGTGTTTTCCCAGTTCTCATGCTTATCAGCAGGTCGGCAAATATTGGATGTCAGTGGTGAGGAAGCGATGGGATTTAGAGGAAACACCACTTGGTCAGAGAGTTGAGTCCCAGCCCTCTCCTTTACCTGGCTATGTGACATTAGACAAGCCAAGGCACTTTATTGATTATTTCCCTTTGGGAATGCAATTTTATCTTGTGCAAAGAATGTGTCATATAAACACCATTAGATTAATATAATGTCTAATTTCCCAAGTGGAGTATGGGTTATCAGACAGCTTCCCACAACCCCTTGCTCTGTGTCCAGAGCAAAGTAGTTGCAGAACAATGGAAGAGGGTTAATATTTCCATTAGCCTGTAGCCCAGAACAAAGAGAAGCTAAATGGCCTGCCTGGGAGGCAATGACCTGCCTGGGAATTAAGCCTCCCAGATAAAACTCACTATTAATAGGAGACATAATTCCAAATCAATAAAACTATATCTAAAATATTGGCTATCAGTTTACAGTAGGTTTCCATGACCCAATGTATTCCATTATTTTCAAAGATTCTTTTGGTGCTAATAGAATAATACAAATAATTCTTTATTTTAGTATATAACAGAAGTAATATGGTCATTTTCCATAATGAAATTGCATGGTATTATTTTGTTTAATATCTTATGGATTGAAATTGACTTTTTAAAACATTATAAATAGAGCCTACTGTAGTAGATTCTAGGGCAAAATTAACCTATACTCAAAGGACTGTTCAATCCGACAACATAAGAAATAAGTCTCAAAGTATTTTTAATTTCTAAAAAAGAGGAAAAAAGTTACACTAACTGAAAAAAATGTTTTTCACAGAATTGCTGTTTATCTGAGCACTTTGTAGGTGCAGCCAGGTTTTCACACATCCCACCTCCACCTTGAATTTAAGAGTGAACATTAATATTCTTCTTCTTTTCTACTATAAATACTGTGTTTTGAGATTGCAGATTGGTTGAGCTTTTGTAGTTTGCTTTTTAATCCAGTTGAATATTTTGTTCCTGTCAGATTTTCTTCTACTGACATGACTGTGTTGACACATACAAGCCTATACGAAGAATAAAAGCGTGAAGGTGTTTAAATTCAGTCAAACAAATGGCTAGCTGCTTATTACGAAAACTGATGCATTGGCTGAACTTTAAAATTTAACTTTTCTCTTTTCAGATTTGTGACAAAAAAGTAAGACTATGTTCTTAAGTACCTGTAACTTGCTATAGAAAACAAAACTTTAGGCCACAGTGGATACCATTCACGGCCTTATATGTGAAAATCAACAGAATCTCCCAAGGCTACATCACTCTTAGCCTCCAGAGACACACAGAAAAATAAACCTATGTTATTATCAATGTATAAGACATTTTCTTCCATATAGACGTGAATTGTTCGAGGCTTTTATCAAAGAGTTTTATACTGCCTCAGTTTCCTACTCCCTCCTTAGAGAAGCTCATTGATGTTTTGGATAAAACAGTTCTGCTTCATAATGTCCAATTAGTGCCTTTTTACTTATTCTGATTTTCCATTGTCAGTGCTTGTCAAAGAGAGAAAATCTGGAAGGGATGATGTGAGAGTGGAAGACTGAAGTCTGAGGGGACAGAAGACACGAAATGTGTGGTCTTGAAAATCATACTTCTAGGTTTCCTCTATGGATACAAGATTTTTGGAAAATAGATGGAGATTTCTTCACCTCAAATACTTCTTTTGTTGTCAGACTTCGAAGGAAGAATCTAGCTCTAGAATGTAAAATTTGAGTCACTGTTGCCATCAGGACTCCGCCCTCCTTATGTCCCTTGTTCTCTAGCTGTCACACTGTTCTAGGTTCCCTGTGCCTTCCTTCTTTTCCTTTACTTGCTTCCTAATATCTTCTCAACAAGTCTGTCTGAAGCTCTTTCCTCAGTCCGTACACAATTCAATCTGCCCTATGATTTCCCTGCATTGTTGACTCCACTAAGTCTATTTTGGGCACTGATTGTTACTTAACTCCACCCCATGTAACTAAATCCCCCCTAGGAATCTTCTCTTTAGAGAACATTTCAGGTCAAGATTTTCTTGACCTGAAAACAGAATTACTCTGTCTCCGGAAGTCGATGAAAATTGGGGGTGTTTGTCTGGCTGGTGACATTTCCTTCTGCCTAAGTGAGCAAAGCTGATACACTTAGGTTGGGCTGATCACACTCAGTTTACAGGAAATTGAAAAATGAATGGAGAGACTAGAAAGTGCAAGTGGTTAGAACTTAGACATTTTGATGGCAATTCCAAGAAAAAAACTCTCCAAACTCATGTTGCAGTCAGAGTCTCCAGAGGTTTCCCAATTTCTACGAGATTCTGTTTCTGTCTCATATTTATATACCATTAAAGCATTCTTCTCTTCGTGTATTCCTTATCTTTAATGTCTGTATTATAATTGACCCAGATTTCTAAGCCAGAACCTAAAAATATCCAGACTCATCTTTGTCTTTGCCTTCAGCCAGTTATTTGGAACAATAATAGGGCTTAAAGAATATAATGCAGAGATTATATTCTAAACTCTCAGATCATCTATAGTCAAAACTTACCTTTCAAAATCCTGTAAGATTAGGGGTGAGTTTCCTATTTTTTAATAGACCCAGAGCATCCAGTTTTTCATCCAGGGCTTGAACAGATTGCTGTTTCCTTAACTAAGTAACAGATGAAGTGTTTAATTTGCATGGAAGCATTGAGTATCTACGGACTTTATAATATGAGCCTCACGTGTAGTGAGGAGATCATGGAAGGTAGGGCATTCGAGAACTGAGACTGACCAAAGAATATCAAGAACATGCTATTCCCACATCACTTTCATTTCCCAAACTCTCTCACTCACTGTTTTTCTCTGGATATCTTCTCAAGTTAAATGAACATACTATGGAATTCTGCTGGGTCTCCTATCTGTCTCAACCTCTTCATCCCCACTTCAGTTAATTTTATTCAATATAAACATCTTGTGATCTAGGTATTATTTTCCCTATTTATAAGATATTAGAGTCTCAAAGTTTTTAGAGTGATTGAAATTGCATAGATAGTTTGAGGAAAAGCTGAACTTCAACTTCAGAAATCTTGTGCTGTTTCCACTGTGTGGTACAGAACTGCATGGAAAGCAGTGGAGAGGTTTTATACCCGAGGTGATCGAAGGTGACATGATGGAGAAAAGGACTTTTAACCTAGTTCTCGAGGAATGAAGACAGCACTGACCAGCACACATGGAGAGAGATAATTCTAGGTTAAAATTGAGTAAAAGCCTAGACATACAAATTCAGAATATATGTAGGGAAAGGTGAGCCATGTTGAGAATTTTTAATGTAAAATAGCCATGTAGAGAATTTGTAATGTAGAATAAATGCAGGAAATTAGGAGAAAACAAGTCTGAAAATGTAAACTGAGAACAGGAATTGGATGTTACCAATGAACAAATGAAAGAACGGGAAGAGAAAGGGAAGGAATGAAAAAAGAAGATAAAAAAGAAAAGAAGGGAAGAAAGGAGAAATGAAAGAAAGTAGAAAGAAAAAGTTAAAAAAATTACTTCGTCCATAACGTACAACAGGATGGCCTGTTATGTTCCTTGGCATCTTGCTAGGATGTGGAAATGCAAAAACCATACAATAGGATACAACATATATAAATGTGACAATATGTGACCACACTAAGCTGACTGTGGATGCATGTATTGAGTAAGAGAGAGTCCAGGCTGAGAGTGTACACACTACAGTGGTTTCCTGTGCAGAGGAAAAAAAGGGAAGGAAAGCTTTAAAGGAATCTATACAGTTAATTTTTTTAAATAAAAATGAGGGAGAAAGAAAAAGACAGAGACACCCACAGAGAGAGATAAATCTGAAATAAACATGACAAAACTTTAACATTTATGAGTGCTGGATAAAACATACTTGGCCATTCCTTATTTTACACCCTATACTTATACTTTTCTATGCATTTGAAATACTTATCAACAAAAACAGAAATTAAAATAAGAAACCATGTCATCCTGCTGAAAAAAGAAGGACAGGAAATGAATGAAATTATGGCACAAAATCAAAGTGTCTATGTAGAGTAAAATAAGATTAGAAACTCTAGAACTTGAAGATGGGCGGAAGCTGTTGGTCATTGAGATATTACTAACTGAGGAATTCCAGATCTCTTGGACTTTATTAAAAGTGATTTGAAGGCTGTGCGCCTGTCTTCTTTCATAGTTACATGGATGGAGCTGGATCAGGTTCTCCTTAGCAAAGTATCTCTAGAATGGAAGAAAAAGTATCCAATGTATACATCCCTAATATGAGGCAAATTTTTATCTTTATAGTGAAGGCTACAACCCATTTATTGCACGGGATGATGGGGAAAGGGGAGAGGGAGGGAAGGGGAGGGAGAGGGTGGGGGGAGAGAGGATAAAGGGCAGGATCACACCAGTGGTGTATATTTGAATGGTCAGGAGAAA
>CAUYRH010009908.1:0-57979 GCA_963574655.1 Perodicticus potto | reverse complement strand
TTTTATTCACTTTTCAGACATGCTATGAAAGAGCACCCCTCTGCTGCTCAGCAAGCATTTGTAGCTTGTACAGTGGCAGAATGGGCCAAAAGCTTAGTGTTGTGACCTGTTTTAAGAATAAAGTATCTTGAAATAAAAAAAAACAGAAAGAGAAAATGTGGATATAATTTACCAAATGGAACTGGCTGAACTGCAGAATTGTGACTCTCTGAAAGACGCATTCAAGTCAAGTAGCCTTCCTAATTTCTATACATCTCTCCCCTCTGAGACATATCCTAATCTCAGGAACCATGCACTCAAAATGGCAACCATCTTTGGCAGCACTTATGTCTGTGAACAGACTTTTTCCAGAATGAAACATCTGAAATCTCCAACCAAATCTAGACTAATTGATGCACACTTCCATTACTTGTTACTAGTAGCAGTGACAAATATGGAACCAGACATTGACCATCTCATTACCCAAAGCAGGCCGGTCCATAGTTCCCACTGAAATACTGGTAAATTTGTTGATTTAACTTTATTTGTTCTTCATTTTAAATATCATATTTGTTCCCGTTTTATTTTTTTACTTCAAAATAAGATATGTGGAGTGTGCATAGGAATTTGTAAATAGTTTTTTTTTTTTTTTTAACTATAGTCTGGCCCACCAACGGTCTGAGGGACACTGAACTGGCCCCCTGTTTAAAAAGTTTGAGGACCCCTGTTCTACAGGTATCGATCTACTGGCATCAATTTGTACAAACAGTACAGTGGAGGATTTTCTTAGAGGAAAACTGAATAGTCCCAATTGGGAGGTGGGGGGATACTAATACTAGGAGACACCAAAGGAATGATTCACATAATCACCACATAGTGTTCCCATGCATACAGAACGTTTAATGGATTTTTTATTGCCTCATACATAAATGAGTGGGCAAAGATTATCAGACATTAGAGAAAAGCCTCCAACATAAAAGACAGACAAAAACAAAACAGAGAAAGGAGAAAAAAACCCTAAATGTCCAAAGAAAGAAAATAGTTAAATAAATTATGGTCCATCTATTTTTTTGCAGTCATTTTTAATTTATGCTTTTGAAGTATAATGTAATATTGTGTAAGAAAAATATAAAAACTATATATTCAGCATGACCTCAACTTTCTTTAAAATAAATACTTGAAAATAGATCAATGCAATAGAATACACCCATACAGTACCATCACCTAATTTAACAGAAAGGTACCACTACACTATAAAATGCAGAAAGGAAAAGACAGTCTTTCCAATAAATAGTGCTGGATTGACTGGATATCCTCGTGGAGGAGAATGAACCTTGATTCCCTATCCTTATACACAAAAGCAATTCACAATGCATCATAGACCTATATATAAAAGCTAAAACAATCAAGCTTTTAGAAGAAAGTGTATCATATATTTTTGACTTTGGCAGTATTTACATTATGACTCAGTAACTCTATTCTTAGATATATACTAAAGTGAAATGAATGTAGAAGTCCACCAAAAGATATATATAAGAATGTTTAAAGCAGCTTTATTTATCACAGTGACAAATTAAATCAAACCAAATGTTCATCAACAGAACAGATAATGATGTATTTATAGAGTAGAAACTACTCAGCAACAACAAAAAAAACTAGTATTACATACAAAACATGAATTCCAGAAACGAACAAAAGCAGCCAGATTTAACAGACCTTCTATCCTTCAGTGATATTCTATGATTCCATTTATATGAAATGTAAGAATAGTCAAAATTAATCTATGGATACTGAAGGGAAGGACACAAGGGAATCTTAAGGGATGATAGAAATGTTTTATATCTTGAGCTGAATCATGTTTATGTGAATACAATATAAACATATTGAATTTTACATTAAGATTTTCACCCTTTATTGTAAGTTATATAGTATTAGCAGACAAACAATATTTTGCTAGAAAGAAAAAAATATTTCTAGTGGTTTTCCTTGGGTGCTGAAATTATAGGCAATTTTTATTATCTATTATACTTGCCTATGTTTATGAAAAATTTTCAGTAAGAGAACCCATGTAATCAAAAAATTTAAGTTTTCTTAGCACTTTCATTTCTAAAAAATGCTGCCTGGCTTGGCGCCTGTGATTCAAGCGGCTAAGGCGCCAGTCACATACACCTGAGCTGGTGGGTTTGAATCTGCCAAACAACAATGACGGCTGCAACCAAAAAAAAAAAAAAAAAAATAGCTGGGTATTGTGGCAGGCACTTGTAGTCCCAGCTACTTGGGAGTCAGAGGCAGGAGAATCGCTTGAGCCCAGGAGTTGAAGGTTGCTGTGAGCTGTGATGCCATGGCACTCTACCCAGGGCCATAGCTTGAGGCTCTGTCTCAAAAAATAAAATAAACTAAAAATAAAAAATGCTGCCTACCATTTTTTAATGGCGCGAACGCAATGTTAGGCCTCCTCTCCACTTCTGAAACATCAATTCCCCCCCCCCTTTTTTTGAGAAAGAGTCTTACTCATCACCCTCAGTAGAGTGCTGTGGCATCACAGCTCACAGCAACCTCAAACTCTTGGGCTTAGGCGATTCTCTTGCCTCAGCTTTCTGAGTAGCTGGGACTATAGGCACCCACCACCACGCCCAGCTTTTTTCTGCTGCAGTTTGACCAGGGCTAGGTTCAAACCCGCTACCCTTGGACCAGCACCCTACCCAATGAGCCACAGACGCACCTCTCCACCCCCCCTTTTTTTGAGACAAAGTCTCACTTGTCACCCTGGGTAGAGTTCCCTGGCTTCACAGCTCACAGCAACCTCAAACTCTTGGGCTCAAGCGATTCTCTTGTCTCAGCCTCCCAAGTAGCTGGGACTGCAGGTCTCTGCCACAACACGCAGCTATTTTTAGAGACGGGGTCCCACTCTTGCTCAAGCTGGTCTCAAACCTGTGAGCTCAGCAATCCATCTGCCTTGGCCTCCCAGAGTGCTAGGATTACAGGTGTGAGCCACCATGCCTGGCCTTTCCTTCCCATTATTAATCTTCCTCTTGTTAACAATCTATTCTTACACCAGTTCTTTACTGCTTTTTTACAATGGTTTTTATTATCATGAATTTTTTTCTTCACAAGACATTTAGGTTCTCTAAGGTCTTTAAATGTTTTCTTTCTGTTCAAACTGAGCAGTCGCTTGACTGAGTATCAGACTTGGGGTAAAAAACCAATTCTTTGGTTACATGCAGACTTCCCTCACCTTGGAACCTTTCTTATTATCAAAATCTGAAGTCATGCTTATCCTTCTATGCTTAAACATCTTTCCTGGTAACTTATTGCCTCTATAGTATGAAAACATGAAGCAGACCTTATCCTAAAGGCATCTAAATCTTTTTAATTTCTTTAAATTCTCCAAGTAGCTGGCCTTTTAACAGGACCGTTGTACAGATTGTTTTATATTCTAAGTCCCTCAATGTTCCTGGAGTCTCACTCACATGCATAATCTTGAGTGTGGTTTTCTGGGCTAAAAAAATCTCTAGAATTAGCTTTTTGTGCTGCCATATCATTATGCTTTTCAATAAATTTAGCATTGCCAGGTTAGCTTTTTCCATCCACACAGTCACGTGTGGGCAGTGCCTGTGGCTCAGCTGGTAAGGCAGCGGCCCAATATACCAAGGGTGGTGGGTTCAAACTTGGCCCCAGCCAAACTGCAACAAAAAAATAGCCAGGCGTTGTAGCAGGCACCTGTAGTCCCAGCTACTTGGGAGGCTGAGGCAAGAGAATTGCCTAAACCCAGCAGTTGGAGGTTGCTGTGAGCTGTATAATGCCATGGCACTCTACCAAGGGCAATAAAGTGAGACACTCTCTCTAAAATAAATAAATAAATAAATAAATACTTCCAGGAATACTGACTATAACCCAACATTAGGGGTTCCAGGCATTACTGAGATAATGTTAATAAGCAAGAGACAGTTCCTGTTTAGACTAGTAAGAGCGACAGACATTAACATCAGCAATTATAAAATCCCACCGAGGTAGAGGAGGCACAGAGTATTGTGAGCTCAAAGTAGAGACAACTAGTCAAGAAGTCTGAGAAAGATTCTAAGAAAGAGGAAGTGATGACTACATGGAGAGCTAAGCATAAATAGAAATTTGTATTACTTCAGTTTTCACGCTCTGGTTAGAGACACAATCTGTGAGATGTTTCAGCGAAACAGTAGAGTGCATATGAGGGACCTAACAGGTTCACTGTGGCTGAAGTATACTGTATGGGATGAGGCCAAAGGGTCAGCTCACAAACAGCCTTGCTAAGAGCAGACTTTCAGAACTGCTACATCTTCCTTTTCTACAGTTATTCTTTTTTTTTATTAGGCTAGTCAAGTGAAGCAGTGGGAGTGGAGAGGGAATTCAGTATTCTTTATTTCTTTTTAAAAAATTCACAGTCTGACTTGGTGGCTCATGTCTGTAAACCCAGCTATAGAGGAGGCTGAGGCAAGGAGTTTGAGACCAGCTTAGGCAATACAGCAAGACCTGTCTCTAAAAAATAATGTTAATAAGAAAATAAAAATAAAAGAATTTATGTAACGTTGTTTGTTGGATACTGCTGGTAAACATTTTTTTTGGGTGGGGGGCAGACAGTCTCAAGCCGTCGTGTCACCATAGCTTACACAGCAACCTCCAACTCTTGGGCTCAAGTGATCCTCTAGCCTATTCAACCATGTATTAATTATCAAGTATCTAGTATACGTCAGGCCCAGAGCTGGAGATAAGAGAGAAAGAATTCTAGCTGGCTTGTTCCTCCCCTTTAGTGGTGCTGTTAATAAAAATAAAATTATCTATTTATCTGTTATTGTATCGAGGAAAAAATACTGGAAGTCCTTCAGATTTTAAGGGTATGATGGTAGTTTGGCTATGCAGACTAGACAAAACTTACAGGTCCAGAGGGCAGTCAAAGAATTGTACAAAAAAAAATTTTTTTTTGAGACTCACTGCATCACCCTCGGTAGAGTTCCATAGCGTCACAGTTCACAGCAACCTCAAACTCTTGGGCTTAAGTGATTTTCTTGCCTCAGTCTCTGGGGTAGTTGGGACTACTGGCGCCCACAACAATGCCTGACTATTTTTTGGTTGCAGTTGTTATTGTTGTTTAGCAGGACCGGCCTGGGCTCAAACCTGCCAGCATCAGTATGTGTGGTCGGTGCCCTCCTCACTGAGCTATGGGTGCTGAACAGAATTATACAATTTTATTGAAACTGAGGTACAAGTAGGTATAAGTAGAAGCCCAAACCCCATCAGGAGAGTCATGCTACATATACATGTGAATATGCAGTGAGCAAAGAAATGATGGTCTCAAATCCAAAGCCCAAAGCTAAAGTCCTAAGAATAGGCATTCCAAAACTAGGCCTTAACCTAGGAAGAATCTACTCCTGATGTGGATAATTTAACACAGGGGCCCTGGAGGAAAAGCAACAACATGGATTTACTTTTTTAAAGGTGATAGTGCTGCTCCCAGCAACAAACACCAGGAGACCTCTGATAGCATAACATAGACAAGATATTTCTCTTTATGACTTACTATTTTAAAACACATCTTGCTATGTGTTACCATTTCCTAAGTTGCTTTTCTCTGAGGAGTAGACTGAAAGAAGATAACCTGTAGTGTTACTCCACTGTCCAAATACTGATCCTGATGTCAATCACCCAAATATTATTAGCTGTCCCCTATCTTGCCTGGGTCTTTTACCAGGCTCTGAGCTATCCTCATATAGTCAATCAATGAATGAATATTAGGGTATGTCTTTTGTATCAATATTTTGGCATGTAGTTTTAGAACAGCCTCTCTATGGGTATACACAACAAAACACAGCTCAACTATTGGACTTTTCATTGCATAAGGGTATCAAAGTGCCTGTGCAAGCAAACAATTAAAAGAATGGCCTAGAGTGATGAAGAGATTCAGAGACTGTCTTATTTTATTTTCCTTTCTCACAAAGAATATTTGATATAAAAACTATACATTGCTGGCTCAGCATCTGCAGCTCAGCGGCTAGGGCGCCAGCCACATACACCAGAGATAGTGGGTTCAAACCCAGCCCAGGCCTCCCAAACAACAATGACAACTATAACCAACAAATAGCCAGACATTGTGGCAGGCGCCTGTAGTCCCAGCTACTTGGGAGGTTGAGGCAAGAGAATCACTTAAGCCCAAGAGTTTGAGGTTGTGGTGAGCTGTAATGCCATGGCACTCTACCCAGGGCTACAGTTTGAGACTATGTCTCAAAAAAAAAAAATTCACATTGCTTCTATAACTGAGTACACATGTAGGTAAAAAATCTATACACTATTTAGTAATATGGTTTGCCAATGACGTTCAGGAAACTACTTAAGCCACTATCCCAACATTAAGCTAAAAACAAAGATGTAAGCATTCTTTTTTTTTCGTTTTTGAAAAGAAGGAAAGGGAAATTTATTACTTTACCAGCAAAGGAGAAAAAAATGGCCTATTTGTCTCAAAATACCAATTCTTCCTGTACATCAGCAGAAACAAAGCTTTTAAAGAGGAGGGTCTATTGTTCAACCACAGTTAAGGATTCTAATCTTCCCAGCTCTGCTGAAGACAAAGCCATAACCTCCGCCCACCTGGTGGGCCCACCCACAACCAGGTACCAGGCCTTCAAGCCCATCTTCTGTACAGCACAGAACAAAAACACTGTCCAACCCCATCACTACTGCCCAATGCAGGGGCACAGATTTCAGTTTCCAAAAAATTGTGGGGGGAGTTTTAAAGAGACAGAAAACAGTTTTGCCATTTTTTCTCCAAGCCATATCCTCTATTACATAGTCCCCACTCAGTGTAAACATTCTTAAGTTGTCCTTATAGATTAGATTGGAAACAGCAAATCTGAAAAGTCCTACCCACATTAATTATCCACAGTAGTTCAGAATTATTAGAAAATATGGTTATCAGGCTGGGTGCCGTGGCTCACACCAGTAATCCTACTACTCTGGGAGGCTGAGGCAGGAGGATTACATGAGCTCAGGAGTTCAGACTAGCCTGAGCAAGTGAGCAAGAGACAGACCCCATCTCTACTAAAAACAGAAAAACTAGTTTGGCGTAGTGGCTCACATCAATAGTCCCAGCTACTCAGGAGGCTGAGGCAAGAGAATCACTTGTGCCCAAGAGTTTGAGGTTGCTGTGAGCTATGATGCCATGACACTCTACCTAGGGCAACAAAGTGAGACTCCTTGTTTCAAATAAAAAAAGAAAAGAAAATATGGCTATAAGTGGTGCCCGTGGCTCAGTGGGTAGGGCACTGGCCATATACACAGAGGCTGGCAGGTTCAAACCCAGTCCAGGCCAGCTACAGCAAAAATGACAATTGCAAAAACCACAACAATAAAATAGCTAGGCATTGTGGTGGGCGCCTGCAGTCCCAGCTACCTGGGAGGCTGAGGCAAGGGAATCGCTTAAGCCCAGGAGTTTGAGGTTGCTGTGAGCTGTGAGGCCACGGCACTCTACCGAGGGCGACAGCTTCAGACTCTGTCTCAAAAAAAAACAAAAACAAAAAATAGACTTGGCATCCATAGCACAGTGGTTACTCTGCCGGCCATATACACTGCGGGTTTGAACCTGGCCCAGGCCAGCTAAACAACCACAACAAAAAAATAGCCGGGCGTTATGGCGGGTGCCTGTTGCCCCAGCTACTTGGGAGGCTGACGCAAGAGAATCTCTCTCTTTTTTTTTTTTTTTTTTTTTTTTTTTTTTTTTGCAGTTTTTGGCCGGGGCTGGGTTTGAACCCGCCACCTCCAGCACATGGGGCCAGTGCCCTAGTCACTGAGCCACAGGCGCCGCCCAGCAAGAGAATCTCTTAAGCCCAAGAGTTTGAGGTTGCTGTGACCTGTGACACCGTGGCACTCTACTGAGGGTGACATAGTAAGACTCGGTCTAAAAAAAAAAAAAATATATATATATATATATATATATATATATGTATATATACATAGATAGAGATAGATAGATGGATGGATAGCTATAGTCAATCACTCTTATCTCCCTCCAATATTCCACTATTAAACTATTCCAGACTTAGAGACTTTCTGAGGGAACTAAGAGAAGATCCCTTCAATAGAGAATAACATATTATCTGTTAAAACCATTTAAGCTTTCTGTAAAGAACCTCTGGCTGGATCTAGGACCTGTTCCTTTATAAAATATAATATTTATTAAACAGCCCTTGGAAAAAAATCATTACTACCCAAAAATAACAGCTACAATGGCCTACCCTTAGCCATTCCTCCCCTAAAGTTTGGAGGAAACAAATTATCTTTTCACAGAGGGTCCATCCTTTTTTCTTATAAACTCTTCAAAAAAGACACATTTTTTAAGTAGAACCCCAAATAAATAAAAACATCCTATCCATTGAACCAGAAATTCCACCTTTAGGAATTTATCCTATAGATACACACTTATATTATACTTATACTATGCCAAAAAAATTCAACTTTATACATGGCACATGATACATAATATAACATCCCAAATGTCCAACATGGGAATGGTTAAATAAACCACAGTATTTCCAAACCACAGAACTGCAGCTACATGACCCTTAAAAAGACTGAGGCACAGCTACATGTGTTCATATGGAAAAGTGCCAACACAAGAGGGTGCATTCTATTACACCACTTGGATTTAAAAGTAAAGTTCTATTTCTAGAACTGAATAGATCACGCAGATATACTAATGAGTACAAGTGATTAAACTGAAAACTTATGTTATACTTTTTTATGCATGTCACATATAACAATGAAAGTTAAAACTCCTACTGATCATTGTTGGATAAAGTAGACCACATGGCTTTTAGGAGATATAATCCATTTAACTCACTAAGCAGGAAAGCCATACTTCTAGATGCTTCCAACAACCATCTTACTACACTGAGAACAGAGTTTATTCCATCTGACACCTGGAAAAACCTGGCTCCAAGGTAGGATCCATAGTTGCAAACAGTCTTGTGGGTTCTAGGCCAAACACACAGAGCCCCTCCTCTAGCCTTCATTCATCGTGTATGGTCCTTTCCCAAAACCAGAAGACTGTCTACAGCAGCGGTTCTCAACCTTCCTAATGCCATGGCCCTTTAATACAGTTCCTGTGGGTCGCGACCCATAGGTTGAGAACCGCTGGTCTAGAGGCAGAATTCCCTATTCCCTTCAGCTACTGGAAAGCCCCTAAGGGTGGACTCAGCCCCTTGTCAGACAGCTCCTAGCACTGGCAGCTAATTCTTACTATGACCCCCTCTCCACATCTCTGGGTCCTCCTGGGGAAGGGCCACATCCAGCCTCACCCAACCACTCAGCTCAGGGACTCTGGTCAGTACCCCACCAACTCAGCTACCTAAAAGGCAGTGGAAAAGTGAAAGTTGGCTCCTCCTGGGGGTGGGGGAAGACCAGGGACCTCTGAATTACATCTAGTTACAGGGATGTACAAGACAGCATTGTAACTCTGGAACTTCAAATAGTCAGCCCTCAAAGTGAGAATGGAGAGAAAATGAGGCCTAGCAAGAGAAAGGATCAAAAGAGAGGGCAGCAGTGAACACAAGGGAAAGGAAAAAGGATAAAAGCTATTAACACAGAAAGTGAGTTGGGAAAATGAAAGGAAAGGTTAGGGCATGGAGAGAGAGAGAAGGGAAGAACTCTGCCCCCTGCCAAGTTGAGAGGACATAGTAGAAAGGGACAGGACCATCTTTCCCAACAAGTCTGACAAGGCCACTTCCCAGGCCAGGTCCCCCACCAGTACAGCCCCTGAAAGACAGGCTCTGCTCTGCCTCCTCCCAGAGCATTAGACTAGGCTTTGTGGGAAAGTTGAAATCTTGATGATTTAGAAAGAGGCCCCTATAGCTTAATGCGCTGGCAATTTAACTAAGCACTCCTGGTTCCTGATGAATATCAAGCCAGGCACAGCTTTGCTCCACTATCAAAGAGCGCTCTCCTGACCCTCGGAGGGAGCAGCAGCTCAGTCAGCACTACAGGGTGGCTCTTAATGGATAACAGTGAATTTCACTTCACACAAGCAAATATCACTCATGACTACAATGTGCAGCACCCTAAAAAACCACACAAACCCCAGAGCAGCTCACCCTCCCCCTTTCTTCTGTTTTCATATGATTCTTAGAGGCATAGTCTTCACGGACAACAAAGGTTGGAAAAAAAACAAAATAAATGATATCTTCAGATTTGTCATTAGCAACATCCACAGAAAGTTCTCTATATGTGAAAGACAACATGCTCAAAGTAGTTTGGGTTATTGATGGGTTAAAAAAATAACATATCCCCTGAAGAAAAACCTGAGTTTTCTAGGACCACACTTGCGCTGAAAGAATATAACACAACATCACTGAAGCCACATCTCGGGCAAAAGGCCTAGAATTTTATATAGTATACAGCCTCACTACCATAACTCAGGCCAGGCCTCCTCCTAGCAAACTTCAGATAAAAACAGCAGTGGAGTTTTTCATTGCACTTCTTTTTAGCTCCTAGATTCTTTATTCTGTGCCCTTCTTAGTACCATAGAGCTACAAGAGGAGGATAGTATTTAAAGGGCCTCGTCTAGAGGTCTGTCTACCCCAAATCACCCTACCATTCATCCACAGTCTCCTGAAAAACTCACTATTAGTGAGTCATACCTTTGGGTGAAGGCAGTAATTCCTTCACCCAAAGATATGTGGGATACGTGGCATGATTTGGGGAACATGGAAAAACAACTTTATTTTAATAGTTATTTAATAGTGTAATAGTATTTACTTTCTATTTGTAGCAGGTGATATAGTCATTTTCAATTTAAGGCAATGATATAATTTCCCTTCTAAATAAATTTTAGGGTTTTTAAAAAATGGATTGATTTAAAGAAAAATGTTAAATAATAGTACAGATGGCATATAGATAAGACAAAAATCATATGGAGGAAAAAAAAGAAATACAAAAAACACTGGAGTTACCATATCCATGACCCTTACTTTAAATACAACTACCTCTGGCCCATGCAGTGGCTTGTAGTCCTAGCACTCTGCAAGACTGAGGCAGTCATACTGCTTGAGCTCAAGAGTTCAAGACCACCCTGAGCAAGAGTGAAACCTTGCCTTTACTAAAAGCAGAAAAACTAACCAGATGTTGTGGTGGGCACCTGTAGTCCTAGCTACCTACTCAAGAGGGTGAGGCAAGAGGATTGCTTGGGCCCAAGAGTTTGAGGTTGCTGTGAGCTGTGACACTGCACTCTACCTAGGGGGACAAAATAAGACTCCTTTTCTCAGAAAACAAAACAAACAAACAAACAAACAAATACAACTACCTCTTACTGGAGTTTCTAACATAGCTACCACCAAACATGAAAGATAATCAAGAATCAGTTTAACAAAGTTAGCAGAGATGGAAGTGTGCAGAAACTGGGATCAAAGATTAGATTATCTTTAGAGAAGGTGCTGTGGGTGGAAAAAGGCTAGGGGATAGGAAAGAAATCAGAGTCTGGAGCATCCAGGAAGCTAGTATAGCAGGAAAACACTTAGTATTGGCTTAATGGTAAGGTACATTCCTACAAATGTCCCACTCTCACACATATTCTCTGCAACTGATCTTGCTCAAGGTCCTGATACTGAAAGCTGACTGGTGAAATACTCCATGCAGCATTAGAAATTTAATGTGGCAAGAATCTAACACTGTTTCCAAGGTCTTCCTCTTTCCAAATACCTTTGCAGCTTAACTGTTCCCCATGAACATAACAATGACCATGTCTAAATAGTTTTCAGTTACGATGTATGTTCTGAGCCAATGATCTTGAGATTGGCTAATGATTCTTTACTGCGTATCATCAGGCAACTACAGACAGGCTCCTCTGAATAGGCATTACTCCCAATGTTTAAATTCAGCTAGATCAAACCCTCCATCTCCCACCATGATTACCAAAA
This sequence comes from Perodicticus potto, assembly GCA_963574655.1. Classification (NCBI taxonomy): domain Eukaryota; kingdom Metazoa; phylum Chordata; class Mammalia; order Primates; family Lorisidae; genus Perodicticus; species Perodicticus potto. Next base: position 46,067 of record CAUYRH010009908.1, on the reverse strand, counting down.
CTCCCTTAAACCATTTAACAGAAAGTGTTCAGAAAAATATAAATTCTCTCTTGTTTTTGGCAAAGTAATACTACAGGCGTACTCCCACACAGACTGAATTCAAACCATTTACCCCCTTGCTTTAGATGTGAGGACCCATCTTGCTTCTCAGAACTGGCTTTGAGGCCTATATCAGTGCTAACATATACTCCAGATATGTCTCCTGAAAACTACAAAGACATCATCCCAAGCTCACATCCTTTTGAAGAGTCCTTTATATAGTGCCCAAAGTGGTGTGAACCTTTTTGGTTGTGAGTCTGGAGGGTCAACTCATGTTCAATTCCCTTGCTTTTATATTGCTGCTGCTTTTAAATTGCTGACTCCCATTTTATAGCTAAGCCAATTAGTAACCTTGGCCAAGCGTGAGGAGCTTGGAGGTCTGGAACACAGTACTCTGCTCAGCTTAAGGAAAACAGGAAGCCTTTTCTATCATAACTTCCCTTGTACGAGAGAGCTGTATGTGGCCAACAAATGTCAGAAATCTAAAAGATGGATGTTGTAGTTCAGTAGTGTCTCTGGGCAAGCACTTGAATCCCTACTAGACTGAGTGATAGGACTGGTGGCATGATATAGGATAGGGAAATTTCAAAAGAGGGCTATTTCACTCCTCATCCAATTTAGTAAGCAATATTTTCTACTTCTATGTCTAATAAGCATAATAACTAACTCTGTTTAGGGGTGTGATGCTTTCTGATAATATTTTTGCTGTTAAAAGGATACTGGATCAAAAGGTACCAGCTCCTCATCTTGGCACCCATAACTCAGCAGTTAGGGCACTGGCCACACACACCAAGGCTGGCAGGTTCGAACCCAACCCAGGCCTGCCAAACAATGACAACTACAACAAAAAAATAGCTAGGCAGTGTAGTGGGCGCCTGTAGTTCCAGCTACTTGGGAGGCTGAGGCAAAAGAATCGCTAAAGTCCAAGTGTCTGAGGTTGCTGTGAGCTGCAACACTTACCACACTCTTGAGGGTGACATAGTAAGACTCTGTCTCAAAAAAAAAAAAAAAAAGGTGCCAGCCCCACAGTCTAATGTGTTACTGGTTTACTGCAGGCACTCTAACAGAGCCAGGACCTGGTTAATACAGTTTAAAAAAAAAGGGGAGGGGGGTAGTGAACAATTTGAGCTTACATATTATATAAGAAATACAAACACAGATTTATAGCCCTAGGCCCACGCTTCCAGATCTTGATTATATGCTGATTGATAAACCAAGCCCATACTCTGTAGAAGAAGAAAAAAAAAGAAAAGAAAAAGAAAAAACACAGCAAAAAAGGCCTTAGAGTTTGAATCAGGCTTTTACTAAAATTCAGAACTCCCACCTCTTTATTTCATGCCATCTCAAAATAAACCATTCATCCAAGAATTAAAATATTCTATTTTAGAGGAGCTCAAATTTCATATAAGCCTCTCATTAATTCTCCTCAGTACTTCTGTGAAGTGGGTATTGACTATTATTTGGTTTGAAGTAGAAGAATGTTTCTGTGCCAAGAAAATAGCGTTCTGCCCTATTGGGTCAAAGGCATTGGGTGAAAAAGGTGAAAAGCTCAGAATGCTCTAGGTTCATACCCCAACCCATATCTCTCGTCTGCTCAGTTCCCCTTAAGGAGGAGCATTTCTGTTGAAGGCCAGTCTTGGTGTTTACCATAGCTTGTATTTAGGTAAATAGACTAACATTTTTTTCCAGACAATAAAGTCTTAAGTTCTCTACCAATGAGAAAACTTGTGGGGGAGGCAGGGTGAATGAAAGCGGAAAATTTCCAAAAACTCTTGGCCTACTTAGCTGCCCTGACAGCACATAGTTATTTTGCTTGGGGGAGGAGGTGGTGGACTGTTTCTTTCCAAAGGAAATATAATTAGCTGGCCAGTTCAAAGAGAATTAGAAAATAGTTAACAAATTTTTAATGTGGCCAAGACATCTAATTTCCAGTGTTTTTTCTTCTTGAGATGGGTCTTGCTCTGTCCCCTGGACTAGAGTACAGTGGTGTCATCATACCTCACTGCAGCCTCAAACTCTTGCCTCACCCTCTGGTGCCTGCCACCACACCTGGCTAAATTTTCTAGTTTTGGTAGAGACGGGAACTCTTACTCTTGCTCAAGCTGCTCTAATTTTTCTATTTTTTATAGAAATGGTCTTGTTCTTGCTCAGACTGTTCTCAAATTCCTGGCTTCAAGCAATCCTCCCACTTCAGTCTCCCAAAATGCTAGGATTACCGGCATGAGCCACCTTGCCTTGCCTCTAATTTTCAGTAGTTCTTAATAGTAAGAGGCTCCTACAAGCCTTTTAAAAATCGCTGTCATAATCTCTTACTAATGGTCAAGAACACAGTGGGTAAAAACTACTCTGACCTTTTACATACTTTGGGGCTTCTTTTATAGAGAATTATTTTACTGATCTGACTGGAAAGTCTCTTCCCTAGGTCCTACCACTCTAGACTTGTCCTCCGTTGAGTGCTACGCCCGTTTCTACGTTTATGCACAAACCAGCTGTGGCCACCTTCCTTAGCAATTCCCTAAACTGCCTTTTACTATATAAGATCCCTAGAGGTCCAATTTTGTTTTTTGGAGTCAAACAAATTACAAAACAAATTGGTGGAAAGGTTTAGCCATTTTTGTTTCCTCCCAGAAAATAGAAGTTGATAAGTTTCAACATAAAATGAACAGCTGTACTTTTTTTGGTCACAGCATCAGTAAATTTCAGGGCTGGGAAAAATTATAAATCACCAAATCATTTTGCTTCATATAATCAAAATATCTTTTTCCTGTTTCTCAGGAAATTAGTACCAAATGGCCAATTAACATTTAAGCAGCCTTACACTGAGAAGCCCACAAGCTCAGAGAAGCTGGTAGAAAAGGATTTGAGGCTTTAGATCTTTGTTCTACAATAAACAAAGAGTATGAGAATCCTTTTAGCTTGCCCAGCGCCCTGTGTTCGTGTTTTGGGTGCGATTCTCCTTTAATAATTTCCCCTTATTAAATCTCCTACCAGTCATTTAGGGTTTGGATTTCACCCTAGAGATAACTGGTCTTTGTAAGACACTCTAGTGCTATGGACTTTATAACCTCCATGTAACCTGAGGGGAGCACAGCTTTCAGCTAGTCATTACCTCCCTTGATCCTACAATCCCAGTACTAGGCATCTACCCAGAAGGAAAAAAATCCTTTTATCATAAGGACATTTGCACTACATTGTTTATCGAAGCTCAATTTACAATCACCAAAATGTGGAAACAACCTAAATGCCCACCAACCCAGCAATGAATTAACAAGCTGTGGTATATACGTATATATTTGGAATGTTATTCAGCCATTTAAAAAGATGAAGACTTTACAACTTTTGTTATTAACCTGGATAGAGGTGGAACACATTCTTCTTAGTAAAGCACCACAAGAATGGGGAAGCAAGAATCCAGTGTACTCAATTCTAATGTGAAGGAGTAGATGAGCTAATACAAGGGAGGGGTAGAGGAATAAGGGAGCGAGGAGGAGAGAAGGGGATGGGGGGGAGGGTGCGGTATATGGCACACCTCTTGGGGGCGGGACACAATTATAAGAGGAACTTTATCCAAAAAAAAAAAAAAAAGCTGGTCAAATGTGATGCAAGAAAATGAGTGGCTGTTGGGTATGTCCTCTCATAAGAAGGAATCTTTAAAAATATGCTAATATGATTATTTCACAAAGTTTACATATACTTAAACATCTCAATGTATATCCTACAAATACATATATACAATTACTGTGTGTTAAAAATATAAAAATCTGTTAACAATGGCTGGGGTGTTCAGGCACCTGCCTACCTGTGCCCCCAACCCTATTTCATAAGTAGAGTTCCAGGATTCCCATAAGACCACGGTATTTTCACCTCTTTTTCTGGAGTGCCACAACAAGGTCCTCAGTGTCTCCCGGTCATAGTGTTCCCCTTTTACCCCAATCTATCCGATATTTCAATGGCTTCCCACAGCACACAAACCCTTATCTCTCACTCTAATAGTTTTCTCCCCAACAGCCCTAACATAAGTCTCCAAACTTTTCCCCCCTAAAACAGCCCCAGCACGCAGCCCTGTTATTCACCTAATCATTTTTTCCTCCACCTCCAGCGCAAACCCCTTTCCCAGAGGTCCCTTTATTCCTTCCCCCTACTCTTTCAACCCCCGCCTCGGCAACCAGATTAGTCCCCACCCCTCAAGATCGGCTCAGATTTCACCTTCCCTAAAAGGTGTACTCCGATCCCAAACCGCCACTATCAAAATCAGTGAAGAATAGCTTTTTCTCCCGCACCACCTTCTCTGATTACCCCTGCCCGCAAGCGCCGGTTTCGCGTCCCAATCTACTTCCAGTCTGCCCCAGGCCCCTGTTCCCACCGCGGGGCTCCGACTGGCCTCCCGCCCTCAGCTAGCCCAGCTCGGAGCGCTTGTAGCAGCGCCTCAGAAATCGCAGCCCAAAGCAAAGAAATGCAGAAGCCTTCCGCAGGCGTCCCGCGAGACGGGGTGTGGCGAGCCCCGCTCCGAGTCCTCGGAGTCCGCCGACTCCTCCTGAGGCGAGAGCCGCAGAAACGCCTTAGTCCACTCGGAGAGGCCGGGCGGCCGGCGCCCGGCCGGAGAGACCGAAAGCAGTCAAGGGGCGCCCGGAGGGCATCTGGCGGGCGGCAGCCGTTCCCTGGCTCCCAGCCCTACCTGGGGGCTGCGCGCGCCCCCGATGGCTCCCGCGGCTCTCTTTGGGGAGCTCCGGGATCCAGGACGCACCCTGACCCCGCTTCACCCCTCCCTGGTCCCAGCTTGGCCCGGCCCGGGGATGCCGCGCCTCACCTGTCCTCTACACGGACTGACTGGATCGTGCTGAGGTCCGGAACTGAGGAGACCCAACAACACCGCTCTAGACTCGCCGCACCTGCCTGGGAGCAAGTAATGAGCTGCCGCGCGCTTGACGTCACCGCCGCCCGGAGAGCTGTGAGCCGGGAGTCACCTGATCACCCTGGCAACGCGCGCGGGGCGGAGCGAGGCGAGAGGCGGCGTCACAGCACAAGCCCCGCCTCCAGCCGCCGGCCTCCAGGCGCCGCCGGGAGCGTTCAGGGGCAGTAGGCGGCGCGGGGACGCGACGTTGGCCTCTAAGTTCGCTGCGTCGGCCTCTGAGGGCGACGGAAACCTGAGACACCCACAGGGCACCTTCCTCAGGTTGGATTGGTTGTCTTGAGACTCCGACAGATACTCTCTCGCTGTAGTGCAAGCGCCTGGGAGACAAGGCCAAGGTCCCTACGTGATCTTGCTGAGGGTGTGGCAGGCGGGGTTTTCTATGGGCTGCTGCCTGCACGTGACTCTAGACCCAGCTAAGTTTGGGGGCTTACTCCGGGAGCGGTACCAGAGAGGACGGGGGCTGGGGCTGATAAATGGATTGTTCTCTCTGGCACCTAACCCCTATAAACCTTGCAGCAAATAGTACAGCCGACACTTAAGAGTGTGATAAGACATCATTCTTTTCCGGAGGGGGAATGAGAGAGGTTGAAGCCCATCCTGGGACAGAAGGTCTCCGTCTCCTATTCCAACAGAAAGAGAAATTACTGAAAAGCTCCTAGAGCAAGGCCTAGAACAAGCTTGCAAGCCCTACTTACAAAAAAAATGTTTTTTCATTTTAGAAATTAACTTTCTATATTACTTTCCTTGTTTGCTATCATGGGATGCCTACCTACACTTTCAAAATAAAACTTTAACACCCAATGGAGGTCTCAGTTTGAAACCACTGCTTATCTCATCCCTTCTATAATTGCTGACTTTCATTTAAGCTTTACTCTTCTAATCTCTGCACTGCCATGAAGGTTTCGTATATATTGTCCCTCCCTCTCAGAGTATGGGATCTTAGACCCAGAAGTTAGAATTACAATTAACTTCTAGTGAGCACCTTTTGGTGTCAGGCAAGGCCAGGTTGATTGGGACGTGGTCCTTGAAGATCAAGAGTGCCTGAGGAGTATATCTCATATCCAAGTACCATTGTTTATTATTTACTTAAAAGTGGCATTTTTTGCCTTTAAATATTTATTTTTTGTAAGAAATTAGCATGTAAATAGAAAAGAAGACAGTGTGAAAGATAAAGACCCATGGCTCTAGACAGAAAGACCTGCGTTAATAGGACAGAAGAGATTGCTTAGGTGCCAAGGAGCAGAAAAGAGTGGGTAGGGAGATGGAACAGGTCAGAGGCACCCAGACCTGGGGTGTCTGGCAGATCTAGGGAGGGGTTTCGAGGGTAGGGGCAGTTGGGCCAAAACAAGATTTGAGGGATCCAGTGGAGGAAGAAAGTGGCGGGAGCAGAAAGAATGGAGGAGGGATCGGAAAGAAAGGAGAAATAAGCAATGGTTTGAGAAGTGGTTGCAGAAACAGAGGGCAAGGAAAGAGAGACCTAGGAAGGTGTGCTAAGAACATCAAGGGAAGGGAGGCTAAAAGACTACAAAAGGAAAGACTGAGGGGAAGGAAGAAGCAGGTAGGGTAAACCTGACATCTCGGGACCAGGCAGTAGGTGGTGTCCTTCAAAGGCTGGCAGAGAAGAGCAGCATAATCTGTTAGCTCTGGTGTGAAGGTCATCCATGCATATCCCAAAACTATCTTTGGATGATTAAGGAGCAAGAGCTACCCTCTGTAGAACACTGATGCAGAGGGAAGAGCAGCAATGGGCACATCCATAACTACACTCTTGACAGTACTTATCAAGACCGTAAGGCTTTTTAGCTAGAAGGTTTTCCAGACCCTTGGTATATGCCTCCATGCTTCTAATCTGGGCAGGGCAAGGTGAGGATGGGGTGGAAGGGAGAGGTAATTGCCTTTAAGAAAGGGAAGCTACTCATGACAGATATGGCAGCTGGGACATTAGGGGGCTATACTGGGGAAAAAAGAGGTTAGGATATATTTTCAATAAGGTCCCTGGACACTTCCCTTTTTCTGAGTTGGTTGGGTGAGGGCATAACTATCAAAGGAAAAAGAGAACATTTCTCACCTTGCTGAGGAAGGAGTGTCATCATGTGGGTAAAAACTCGAACAGTATTGTTGCTGGCAGCATCCAAGAACAGAGAGGTGGCCAGGGAGCACATCCCATATGGCTCTTCTCTAGGATTTTGACCTCAAGTCTCAGGATTAAGCAGTGGGCCAGATGCAGAAGTTGCCAGAGTGTCATCATTTCTTCACAATAGCAGTGAGTTTCCATTCCTGAAAATAGATAAAAATGTCTATCCTAGAAAAGCATATTGTTTGTGAAAGTCCTATAGCCACAGAAGCAGCAATGGGTTTTCAACATTTGTTCATTCTGGAGAATCACTAAGGATTGTGGAGGCAGCATGGTGCAGTGGTTGGGAGCCTGTGCTCTGAGATTTGTCTATTTTGTGAATAAACGTGGGCAAGTTACTAATCTTTAAGCCTTACCTTTTTTTTTTCTTTTTTTTTTTTTAGGGTTAGAGTCCAATGGTGTCATAATAGTTCACTGCAATCTCCAACTCCTGGGCTCAGATGATCCTTTTGCCTCTGCCTCCTGAGTAGCTGGGACTACAGGTGTGGGTCCCCACACCTGACTAATTTTTTTTTTTTTTTTTTTAGAGAGAGAGGGTCTCATTCTTGACCTCAAACTCCTGGCCTCATACAATCCTCCCAACTTAGCCTCCCAGAGTACTACAGTTATAGGCGTGAGCCACTGCACCTGGTCCAACCTTTATCTGTAAAATGGGGATAATAATACCTACCTTATAAGACTATCATAATATTTAGGTGAATTCTAGGGCAAAGAAAGAGAATGCAGATTCATAATATTTTTTTAAAGATCCATTTAAAAACCATTATGTTTTCATTGGACCCCGTTTATTTACTCAATAGTTGGATGAAAGAATGTTTCTTGGATGCCCAGTGTGCACTCAACATTCATGGATATGAAAGAAGGATGTATCCTAGCTTGATCCTCAAGCATCTGGATCCTGATAGGAAGATGAGACAGCATGAGACCTTGCCAAGCTGCTTTGAAACTGAATGCTTGGTGTTCATGGAAAGGGGGCCATGCCAGCTGCATTGGCTAAGGAGGGATGCATGAAAAAGCATGGAGCAACGCCATGAAGGATAGGTAGGATCTGGAGAAGTGGTGGGTGAAGAGAGCATTCTGGGTTAGGGGGATGACCTGAACACCTGGAGCAGGGGTTTAGTAAATATTTGTTTGACAAATGAAGGAATGAATTAACAAATAAACAATGAAATTATTGGCATAGAGAATTGGCAAATTATTGGCAGAGATCAGCCTGTTGGGTGCTTTATTGAATGAATGAATGAATGAATGACTAATCATAAGCAAAGACAATGATATTAGAAAATGGTGGGTGTAGCAATAAGACCAGCCTAACTAGACAATTGAAATTAGAGAGTTATAAGATATAAGGTATAGACAGAACAGACGGAAGAGCTTTTGAGATGGCAGAATCTTCTAGTAGGAGCAGGGGTCTGGATCCAGAGTAACAAGATTGTATTCAAACTCCATCACTTATTGTGAGACCTTGTGACCTTGAGTGAGTTACTTAACCTCTTTGTTTATTAGTTTCCTCATCTACAAAAACATAGGAATAAGATTGATATCTATTTATAGTGTCATTTTGAAGATTAACTGAGAAACCTATGAAACCTGTGTATATGGCACATAAGTGCTCCAAACTGTTAGCTTTATAATTAGTTTTATTAAAAGCTAAACAGAAGAGGATAGGTTCAGTATGAACTATAGGGAATTATGAAGTTCCCTGAAGTGAGAAATGGGAATGGAATGCATTGTTTTGTGAAGAATCATCTGGCAGCAGTATTTAGGCTGGGTTGGAAGGGAAAGTTGGGCCATGGCAAATGTGCCACCCCAAAGGGTGAAGAAGGGCTGACCAAGGACTAGAAGCAAGTCTTCCTGAAAATGAGAAAGCCTATCCACTTGCTGCTGTGTGTGTGGAAGCTGGAGCCTGGCATGCACAGGCCCTCAGGAACTATTAAGTAAATGTCTTCAAATGCTGCACAAATTGAACATATATTTGGAGCTCACAGGCTTAATGGCAAATGCTAACAGAATTCTCTTCCATCAAGTACAGAGAGTTTTAAAGCACTAGAGAAGCCCACCAAGACCTGGCCTCTGGCTTATTTCAGTGTCTCTTGTCCCCTACCCCTCACAGAAGCAGACAAAGGGACTGGTGTGAAAAGGAAGCCAGTGAATGTGGCGAGCACATGCACAAAACCTAGGAAAGAATGATCAGTCTTCCTTCATGTATGAAAGAAATGAGAAAAAACTATACTACTGTGTCCTAGCCCACTGCTTTAATGGAATTTGAGGTACATGTGAAGGACAAAGAGGCAAAGACATCCGTTTACTTCTGGACATGGTTCAAGGCTTCTATTTTCACCTGAGTAGTGGGTCTTACAGATTTGTGCCTGTTTTTCTGATCTATATTTTCTTTTTCTTTCTTTTTTTTTTTTTTAGAACAATAAATGCCTTTATTGTTTTGTTTTTTTGAGACAGTGCCTCAAGCTGTTGCCCTAGGTAGAGTGCTGGGGCATCACAGTTCACAGCAACTTCCAACTCCTGGGCTCAAGTGAGTCTCCTGCCTCCACCTCCCAAGTAGGGACTACAGACACCCGCCACAACCAACACCCAGCCATTTTTTGGTTGCAGCCATCATTGTTGTTTGGTGAGCCCGGGCTGGATTCGAACACACCAGCTCAGGTGTATGTGGCTGGTGCCTTAGCCGCTTGAGCCACAGGCGCCAAGCCAATAAATGCCTTTATTACATGAGCTAAGACAGGAGGGAGAAGGAATTATTTGCCTTTCTGGGCCTTGATTTTCCTCAGATAGAACTCCAGTTCCTTGCCCTCTAGCACACAGCCATCTGCTCAGCCATACTGGCCTGGTATTGATGGAATGCATGCAATAAGCGTGCCCTGCTGAAACTGCTCCTCCAGAAGACTACTGATTTTGGCATTCTTTTTTCTTTCATCGTATTTCTTCTGAAATTCTTTTGATCATTTTTTGTTTAAAAATCTCTTCTTCCTCAGGAGTCATCTGGGCTTCCTTCTTATGGCCCAGGGACAGTGCATAGTGGGACTCATACCACTGTAGTATGGTGTACTGCGATGGACTTCTTCGCTAAGGTCTAGCTCTTTATGGGATGCACTGTAGATAACATTGGTGATCCTTGTTTTACAAGTACAACACTCTGAGTCCCCAGAGAAGTTTCTTACCTCTAGCCTCAGGGCAGTGGTACAGGCTTTGTATATGAGAGGGCTAATCCTAGCACTGGCAGTGGGGCACATCCCAGCTCATACTTCTGCTCCTTGTGGTAGGGCTTTCTCTTGCCCCTAGTCTTGTGGTACTTGTGCCCATTGTCCCCAGAAATGCCCACCACTCAGTGCTGGTTGAAAAGAGCTGATCTGTTTTCAAATTCAAATTTGCTAGTAAGAAATGTCTACATTTTAAGTGCTGAAGCACAATCACAAATTAGTTTAAGACAGAGGGAGAGATAATGTATTGTAAATGAAACTAAAAATCCAGGAGTAAATGAGGTATAGCTGGCTCCAGGGCCCTTTATTAAAAGGATTTGTTCTGTAAAATCTGGATTCAGTCAAAAGGCTACATTCAAGGATCCGGAAAGCCAAAAACTTGCTTTTTGTGTGGCTTTGGCCAGGGGATGTGACACATTGGCTGATTCCATGTTCTTCTCTGGCGCCAGTGGTGAACTCAGCCTCCTCTAAATCCCACAGTTGAAAGTGTAGAAGGAATGGCTTCCCAAGGAAAACTGAAGTTTAGTTACTAAAAATTGGAATGGATGCCGAGCAAATAAAAAACACAGCTGACCCCTACAGGCCACCAGTGCTAAAACCACAAGCCTGTTGGAAGCTCCTGTGGGTTCCTATAATATGTTCCAACTGGCTTGAATTCACTTGAGAAGCAGCCCACCTCTTGTATTTCCAGGAAAATTACAGTTAATAGGGAGCGAACTCTGCCACTCAGAGGCTAAGCCATATTGAGATCATGACACAGAACCTGCCATTGGTTTTACCTAAATGCATTTTTATTCTGGAAGTATTATTTTTGAGGAAAAGGTTTCAGGGAGCACTTAATGCTTTAAATGTGTTTGTACAGTACCTTAAATTCTCAAGATGCATGGCCTAAATGCATTAATTGTGACTTTTTTGAGCACTGATTCCTGAAGTTCACTGGCCTTCTGATAGCGATCTTAGACTATCATCCTGTAGAAGAATATAATTTTTTCCCAGGCTGTGACTCAACTAACAATAGTAGTGAAGATGCATCAACTCTTAAGAATCTCCTTGCTTTTTAATCTTTTAAAGAATTAAGGAAAGAAATCTCTCACGTGTAAATTAGAAATAATTAGCCTGTAAACTAATAATGACTTAGCACAGGACATAAGAAGAAGTCAGCAAAACAATAAATCCAGGCTTGGCACCTGTAGCACAGTGGTTATGGCACCAGCCACATACATCGAGGCTGGCGGGTTTGAACCCAGCCCAGGCCAGCTAAAACAACAATGACAAGTGCAACAAAACAATAAATCCACATAATCATGCAACACGTGTATTGAGTGCCTACCACGTGTGAGGGTCCATACTAGACCCTAGTAATGTAGGAATAAGCAAATTAGATTTTAAAAAATCCTTGCTTAGGCTGGACATGGTGGCTCACACCTGTAATCCTAGCACTCTGGGAGGCTGAGGCGAGTGGATTGCCTGAGCTCAGGAGTTGGAGACCAGCCTTAGCAAGAGAGAGACCCCATCCCTAAAAAAAAAAGCCAGGTGTTGTGGCAGGTGCCTGTAATCCAAGCTACTAGGGAGTCTGAGGCAAGAGAATCACTTGAGCCCTAGAGTTTGAGGTTGCTGTGAGCTGTGATGCCACAGTACTCTACTCCGGGTGACAAAATGAGACTCTGTCTCAAAAAAAAAAATCCTTGCTTATATGGGCATGGTGCTGTGGCTTATGCATGTAATCTTAGCAGTTTGGAAGGCCACAGTGGGAGGATCACTTGAGGCCAGGAGTTCAAGACCAGCCTGGGCAACATAGTGAGACCCATCTCTAAAAAAAAAAAAAAAAATCAGCTAGGCATGGTGATGTAACTGTAGTTCTAGCTACTTGAGAGGCTGAGGCAGAAGGATGGCTTGAGCCCAAGAGTTTGGGTTGCAGTGAGCTGTGATTGTGCTACTGCACTCCAGCTTGGGTGACAAAGTAAGACCCTATCTAAAAAAAAAAAAAAAAAAAAAAAATCCTTGCTTATCTGAAGCTTACATTATGGTAGGTGTGTCCAATTGTATTTATACCATCTTCAAGTCTCCTCTGTGTCACTGACAAGAAATAGTACTATATACCAATGAATATGTGTGGCAAATCCTCAGTCAGTGTTTCCTCTTTGCTGGTCTTTCTGCTAGTGCTCTGCATACATCATCTCATTATTATCTCCTTCCTATGGATTAAAAATAGCTTTCAGAGAGATGTAGACACCTGTTCAAGGAGCCACAGGAAGTAATTTGTGGAACCAAGACTAGAACACCTGTATTTAGCTTGAACTTTCTTTTACAGTGTGGATGGGGGATCGTGGGCAGTCGTAGGGACTATGGTGAACTGCAGACCAAGATCTGTGCAAAGGGAGCAACTATTCTTGAGGTCCAGCCACTTGTCACAGGGAATATGGCTCAGTGTGGCCAGGTTTTCTGATTTTTCAAGAGAAGCCAGCCAACAGAATTTTGACATGAAAACCTATTTTCAAAACATCATGAAAGCGAAACAAAATCTGTGTGGGTATAATTCAGGTCATACTGTGCCCAGGATGGTTAGTGGGGAGATGGGATTGTAGATAGCATCCTTGAAACTAAAAATGGGGCTCGGCACCTGTGGCTCAACGGGCTAAGGTGCCAGCCACGTACACCTGAGCTGGCGGGTTCTAATCCAGCCTGGGCCCGCCAAACAACAATGGTGGCTGCAACCAAAAAAAATGGCCAGGCGTTGTGGCGGGCGCCTGTAGTCCCAGCTACTTGGGAGGTGGAGGCGGGAGACTCGCTTGAGCCCAGGAATTAGAGGTTGCTGTGAGCTGTGATGCTATGGCACTCTATCCAGGGTGACAGCTTGAGGCTCTGTCTCAAAAAAAAAAAAAAAAAAAGAAAGAAACTAAAAATGGGTAGAAAACTGCAAATACATCTGTGGTGCTTACACAAACTGTTTCTCAGGTTGACTTTCAAAAACCAGGTAGAAAAATGGGGCCCTTATTTCCAAAAACAGCAAAGTCCTTAATGAAAGGTAACAGGGACAGGGCACCTAGAGCACTCCAAACCTCAATAGTTGGGGAGGCTGGCTTAGAACCATCTTATACTGGGCTGACGGGCCATGCTTATCTAAAAGGGAAAATTTATCTTCAGGGCGGGCTTCATGTTACATCTGAGGCCCTAATAATGATCATTATGTTGTCAGCATACAAGATGTGGTTCAAAATAATTCTCCTAAAAGTCACATTCTGCTCGCTTCCTGGTCCCTCCTTGCCTCCTCCACTCTGTGACCTCCCACATTCAGCAAGCCTTTCCTTTTCCCCACTATTTGCCAAGGGATGGCAGCCACAGCTCATCTGGAGATCTCATCATACTGATGGTCTGTAACTGGAATGGAGTTGGTCATCTGGTGGTGACAGCTCCTCTTCCTGGCCTGGCCTTTAGGGGGAGAGAGAGGGAGCACAGAAAAGCTTCCAAGTTTAAAATTATCTGCACCATCAACAGACTGAAACTCTACAAGACTATAGTCTTAACTTAAAAAGTGGAAAGGAATTCCCATCTTCTTGATCTTAACAAGATCAGAAAACCTCTGTTTACTACAAGAATTGTTTCAGAAAGGGAAGTGAAATCTGGCACATGAAAAAATTCTAGTTTCTATCTGCTCTTAAGATAGTAACTTTGCAGCCATATGCCATGTGTATTTCATCATAGCAAAGCAGTACTGGAGTGCACTGGGACAGATTTGCGGTTGCTACTGTTGCTGCTCCCACCTTCACTACCTCCTTCTGTTGCTTGGATAAAGCGGAGGCAGGAGGCACTATTGTGAGATTCTTAGAAGATCCAGACAAGAACTCCTGGCAGGGACCCTACATCTTGGTTTGCACCAGGAGATTCCAAATCTCAGGTCCTTTGGGTCTTGGTAACCTTTTTGGAAGACACATGAGAAGGATTTAGATGCCTTCTGAAAGGGATGGGACAAAGGAAACTTGTATTCCTTCCCCCACCCTTGGTTGGAAGATCATTTAAGATTAAGGAACGAAGGGCGGTGCCTGTGGCTCAAGGAGTAGAGCGCTGGCCCCATATACAGGAGGTGGTGGGTTCAAACTCAGCCCCGGCCAAAAACTGCCAAAAAAAAAAAAAAAAAAGATTAAGGAATGAAGTGACTTCTCCTACTAAAGTGGGGAGGGAGGTGGGGCAATGCTGTGATTAGGAATGCCCCCAGACCTGTGTTCTAGCCCTCGTTCCCCTACATGCTGACTCAGTACAATTTACTAAGCCTTTCTGAGCTCCACTTACCTCGTCTATAAAATGGGAACAATATTAGGGCCAGCCATATACAGCTGCTTATGAGGGTTAATGAGGTGCGATGCTGCGTGGTAGGAACTGTTCTCTTTGTGCAGAACTTGTTCTCCAGTTCCCTGCAGGCCCCTGTCATTCCCTTCTTGCCTCCCAACCACACTGTAGGAAAGGATGCAAGTGAAAGGGCAAATCTAAGTTCCAGTCTTGGCCCCATCACTTATGTGGCTCCTTGGACAGGGGGATCAGGCGTCATTATTATATCTGGTGACCAGGGCTACTCTATCACAATTCTTCAGCCAGCGTAGTGAAGATACATGCTATCTTTGCTCCCATCACATCCAGAGCCTTATTTTTTTTTAGATGCCACCTTTGCCTGAACCTCTGAGCTGCCTCAGCCATAGTCCAGGGGATAGTGTGCCCAGTCTGCTCCCCTTCCAGGGCCCCAGAGAGGCCGAATCAGCAGCTTGGAAAGTGTAGAATCCACCTGCATTAGAGTGGGAAGTGTCATTTTTTTTTGATGTGTGCAGATCCCTGGGCTTCATCTTAGACCCATTGCCTCTGAATCTCCAGAGGCCAAGCCTAGGAATTTTCAGGTGTAACAAACCCTCTATGGGAGCATATGCACATCAAAGTTAGTATTTATGGTCCTCTAGAGCCTCACACTCTGGAGATCTTTTCTTCAACCTGGATAGCCCAAATCACCTCTTGACAAAGTTTGGCCCCACTTCCTGCCCTGTTTGCCCTCTTTAGTCTTTTCATTATCTGACACCAGAAAACATGGCCCCGAATTGCCTTTATTTGATTATGTATTTCTGTCCCACTAGACCATGCATTTTATTCACTTTAAATTCCAAAACTTTTTTTTTTTTTTTTTTTTTGAGACAGGGTCTATCTCTGTCACCTGGGCTAGATGCGGTGTCTTCATAGTTCACTGCAGCCTCAAATTCCTAGGCTTAAATGATCCTCCTGCCTCAGACTTCTAAGTAGCTGACTACATGTGCAAGCCACTGTGCCCAGCTAATCAAATTACAAAACTTTATCAAAGCAGATAAGGCCCTGCATAATCTGGCTTCTATCCACATCTCCACCCTGCCTCCAACCACTCTCTGCCTTGCCCACTTTGCCCAGTTACAGTGGCAAAGGTTACTAAGCTCCTTCCTGATCCTGGTCCTTTGTTCCTATAGGGCCCTTTCCCTACAATGCCCCCCCCCTCTTGACATGCAGATCTTTGCTCAAATGTCACCTCTTCAAGGCCAGTCAATCAGAAGTAGTTTTGCTTGTTTTAGAACTTCATTTAAATGTAATCATATACTGTATACCCTCCATCTGGCTTCTTTTATTCAGTATGCTGAATAAAACATTTTGATGTTTTTGAGGTTTATTCATGTTGTTTGTTGCATTTATCAGTATTTTGTTCCTTTTTACTGCTGAGTAGTAAGCCATTATATAGATATGCCACAATTTATCTATTCACCTGCTGATGGACACCTGGGCTATTTCAAGTTTGGTTATAATGAATAAAGCTGCTCTGACATTTTCATGTATAAATATTTGTGTGCATTTTCAGTTTTATTTCTTTCGGGTAAATACCTCGCTTAGTCTGTTTTGTGTTGCTATAACACAACACCTGGGACCAGGTAATTTATAAAGAAAAGAGGTTTATTTAGATCACAGTTCTGCAGACTGGAAAGTTCAAGGGGCAGTGCACCAGCATCTGCTCAGCTTCTAGAAAGGGCTTGTGTGCTGGGTCAAAATGTGGCAGAGAAGGCCAAAGCAGAAGTGAACACAGACAAAGCAGGCCCATATAGGAGAAAATTTGCTTTACAACAAAGCCCCCTCTGTCCAGAACTAATCCATTCCTTAAAAACTGATCCAGTCTCTCTCTCTCTCTTTTTTTTAGAGACAGAGTCTCATTTTATCGCCCTCGGTAGAGTGCTGTGGCGTCACAGCTCACAGCAACCTCCAGCTCTTAGGCTTAGGCGATTGACTTGCCTCAGTCTCCTGAGTAGCTGGGACTATAGGTGCCCGCCACAACACCCGACTATTTTTTTTGTTGCAGTTTGGCCAGTGCTGGGTTTGAACCCGCCACCCTTGGTATATGGGGTTGGCACCCTACTCACTAAGCCACAGGTGCCGCCGTTTTTTTTTTTTTTTTTTGAGACAGAGTCTCACTCTGTTGCCCTAGGTTAGGGTGCTGTGGCGTCATAGTTCACAGCAACCTCAAACACCTGGGCTCAAGAGATCCTACTGCCTCATTCTCCGAGTAGCTGGGACTACAGGCACCTGCCACAACATCTGGCTAGTTTTTTTTTTTTTTCTATTTGCAGTAAAGATAGCATCTTGCTCTTGTTCAGGCTGGTCTTGAACTTCTGAGCTCAAGTAATCTACTCACCTTGGTCTCCCAGAGTGCTAGGATTACAGGCATGAGCCACTGGGCCTGATCAGATTCAGTCTCTTGAGAGCAAGAATTCAATACCTGGACAACCCAGCTCTAAAGCTTTACCCACATAACCCAACCATCTTCCACTAGGCCCCACCTACTGAGTGCACTGAACCACCAAGCAAACTTCCATGTGAGTTTTGGCAGGGACAAATCACACCCAGACCATAGCAATATGTAGAACGGAGGTTGCTGGGCATATGATAAGTGAATGTTTAACTTTTTTTTTTTTTTTTGCAGTTTTTGGCCAGGGCCAGATTTGAACCTACAACCCCCAGCATATGGGGCTGGCACCCTACTCCTTGAGCCATAGGCACAACCCTGTATGTTTAACTTTTTAAGAAACTACCAAACTTTTCCCCAAAATGACTGTGCCACCAATGTTGCAATTGCTCCAAATCCAACACTTGTTATTTACCAGTCTTTTAAAGTTTAGCCATTCTAATGGGCATATGACGTTAGCTCACGTAGTTTTAATTTATATTTCTCTAATACCTAATGATGTTTAGCAATTTTTTATGTGCTTATTGGGTATTTGCATATCTTCTTTTTGAAGTATTTGTTAAAATCTTTTGCTCATATTTTAATTTGGTTGTCTTATATTGAATTATGATTTCCTAATATGTTCTAGATATAAATCCTTTGTCAAAAATATATATTGTATAACTTTCTTCTAGTATATTGTTTACCTTTACATTTTCTTATTTTCTTTTTTTTTTTTTTTTTTTTTTTTTGTAGTTTTTGGCCGGGGCTGGGTTTGAACCCTCCACCTCTGGCTATGGGGCCAGCGCCCTACTCCTTTGAGCCACAGGCGCTGCCCACCTTTTCATTTTCTTAATCCTGTCTTTTTATAATACGTTCATTCTGTGATCTCTTTCTACTCTAAGGCTATGAAGACTTTCTCCTTTTCTTCTAGAAGTTTTATAGTTTTCATTTTTTAAAAATTAGTTCTTTGACTATTTTGAGTGTGGTGTGAAATAAGGATTGAGATGCATTGTATTCCATATGGATATTTAATTATTCCAACACTATTTGTTGAAAACAAATCTATCCCTTCTAACTTTTAGTTATTTAAATTTTGTTTCCTTTTATCTAATTAGTATTTGTCTCTCCTACGAGTCTATACGTTCCATATATTTGTTCTAATTTAAGGCCATCCCTACTACCTCTGCATGTAGAGAAAGCAGGGAAGGGACTTGCTTACAAGTTAAATCAAGAGATGATCCCAAGTTTTGAAATAAGAGACCAGAAGCAGAGAAAGCCAGTATCATGGTGTGTTAAAGAGACCTGGTAAACACTGTGTGCAACTGGGGCTGGATCTGGCTGGGACATGTTGAGGAGTAGTGTAGAGTGCACCTCAAAATTGTCCACTGAGTGTCAGAGAAGGGACCATATATCTATCAACTCAAACCACCATTGGCCAGGGGTTGCCCTAGAAGGTTTAACTTCCTTAGACTTCCAGGTTGCAAGTAAGAAGCCCCAGGCAGAAGGCAAGAGCCGAGCTGTGTAGAGCATCTGGGTAGGTATACTTGCCTGCTTGCTACCGTGAGTACAAGGCAGGTCAAAAGGATGAGAGGAGGGTCACAAGAGGTTTCTGATACACATTCATGCAACAAATATTTGTTAGTGCCTGCTGTGTGCCAAGCATTGTGTTAATCACTGGAGATAGTCATTGAAGCATCATCAAAAAGTTAAGCCCTGGCTGGTTGCAGTGGCTCATGCCTATAATCCTCACACTCTGGGATGCCAAGACAGGTGGACTTCTTTAGCTCAGGCGTTTAAGACCAGCCTGAGCAAGAGTGAGACCCCATCTCTACTAAAAACTAGCCTGGCATTGTGGCAAGCACCTATAGTCCCAGCTACTCTGGAGGTCAAGGCAGGAGGATCACTTGAGCCCAGGAGTGTGAGGTTGCAGTGAGTTAGGCTGACACCAAGGCACTCTAGCCTGGGTGACAGAGTGAGACCCTGTTTCAAAAAAAAAAGTCAAGCCCTGTCCTTATAGGAGACATAGGATACAAGTCAACAAATGATATAATATTCTCTCACACAGAGATCAGTGCCATGAAGAAAATAAAACAGGGTAAGGGAACTGAGAATGAGTGCAGGGATGGAGGCTCACTTTGACCATCAGGGAAGGCCTCTGAGGAGCTGACATTAGACAGAGAGTGAACAAAGTGAGGAACTGAGCCACGGGGATAACCACAGGACAAGGATGTTCCAGGCAGAAGGAACCACAAGGGAAAAGCCTTCAGGGAGGAACAAGCTAATGGTATTACAGAAACAAGAGGAAGTCATTGTGGCTGGAGCAGAGAGAGAGGCAGAGGTGTAAGAGGTCAGCAGGGAGGGTCTGGCAGGCCTCAGAAACGAGTTTGAATTTTACTCTGAGTGCAATGGGAAGCCACTGGAAGCTTTTAAGAGGGATTTTGACTTAGTCTTGTTTATGTTTTAATAACTGTGTGGGGTACTACATGCATTACATACCTATAAGTATGGCTAAATGTTGAAAAAAGGAACAAAAAAGTAGTACTATCCAGTGCTGGCTGGGATGCACAGCAACTCTCAGACACTGCTGGTGGGGATGCAAAATGGGACACTATGAAAGAATTTAGCCATTTCTCATAAAGGTAAATACACACTCACCATGCACCCCAGCAACCCCACTTGTAGGAATTTACCCAACGTGACATGAAACTTATGTCCCCACAAAAACCTGTATACAAATGTTTACAGTAACTTTATTCGTAAAGTTATAAAGTTATTCCAAAAACTGGAAACAATCCAATTATCCTTCAACTGGCAAATAGCTAAATTTTGGTAAATCCACATATTATTAAAAGGAATAAAAAGGAATGACTGGCTTGGCACCTGTAGCATAGTGGTTACAGTGCCAGCCACATACACCAAGGGTGGCAGGTTGGATCCTGTTGCCAACAATGACAACTGCAACAAAAATACCCAGGTGTTGTTGCAGGCGCCTGTAGTCCCAGGTACTCGGGAGGCAGAAGCAAGAGAATCACTTAAGCCCAAGAGTTTGACGTTGCTGTGAGCTGTGGGGTGACATAGTGAGACTCTGTCTCAAAAAAAAAGGAATGACTATTGATAATACATGCAACAACCTTGAAGGGACCTCAAGGGAAGTATGCTTAGTGGAAAAGCTCAATATCAAAGCATCACATACTGTATGATTTCGTGTATGTAAGAGTCTCAAAATGACAAAACTACAGAGGTGGAGAACAGATTAGTGGTTGCCAGGGGATAGGACAGGGACATGGAGACATGAAGTGGGAGTAGATATGAGTAGAAACAGGTGACCTGAGCCTAGAGTTCTTTTGTAGTGACGTAACAGCTATCTATCCTGTGGTGGTAGTTACATGAATCTATATATGGGATAAAAGTGCACACCCACACCCATACCTACGAGTGAATGCAGGTGAAAACTAAATAAGGTCTGTAACCTAGTTAGTAGTAGAGTACCAATGTCAATTTTCTGGTTCTGATAGAGTACTACAGCTCTATATAGGATGTCACCATTGTGGAGAGCTGGAGGAAGCTTACAGAGGCTGTTATTTTTGCAATTTCCTGTGAGTCTATTATGATTATTTCAAAATAAAAAGTTTAGAAATAAAACTCTAGGAGGTGGGTTAAAAGCTATAAAAGACCTTTTCTTTTAATTGGGAAAATTTACAAATGGATGTCTATTAGATGACATGTGGAAATTACTGCCAACTTTTTTAGGTGTGATAATGCATGCTTATTCCATGGCCACATTCTTAGATGGTATATGATGCATTTTAGAGATAAAGAGTCAAAATGTCTACAACTTACTTGTGGTTCAGCAAATATATATTTATGTATTATTTTTATATATATACACACACAGAAACATCATTTTAAAATATGGCAAGATGCAAACAATTTGGAGGGAACTCTGTGAGTGATCTTAAGGACAGCAATAGCTTCAGGAAGTGGCACTTGGATGTCTCAACAGAGGCCCAGGTAAAGTTGTCTACCATTCTCCTGAGACTTGTAAGTCAAAACCAAATTTCTTGGGTGGTGCCTGTGGCTCAGTGAGTAGGGCACCAGCCCCGTATACCAGGGTGATAGGTTCAAACCCAGCCCCGGCCAAACTTCAACCAAAAAATAGCCAGGCATTGTGGTGGGTGCCTGTAGTCCCAGCCACTCGGGAGGCTGAGGCAAGAGAATCGCTTAAGCCCAGGAGTTGGAGGTTGCTGTGAGCTGTGACTCCACTGCACTCTATCATGGGCAATAAAGTGAGACTCTTGTCTCTAAAACAAAAACAAACAAACAAAAAACCCAAACTTCCTTCCCCATGTCATAAAAACTAGCTCATTTAACAACAACAAAAAGAAAGGTAATTTCCTCTGAAAATTTAAAATGTTAAATAAATGTAACAATTTGCTTTACAACAATGAAAATTACCATTTAATAGGGGATTTCTCAGGGCCAGGTCCCTTTTAGAAGCACCATGTTGTCCTTACAGAACTAGAATGCAAGAGCCAGTGAGGTGATTTGCCCTTGGCCACATCCTGGGGTCATCTGACGGCAGACTCTGCACCTACCTGCTCCACCATTTGGCTGTTTGTAGAGCCCTCCCCATCCCTTTCAACTATTAGCCCTACCCTTTGACCAACCCAGGAACAGCCTTTACAGAGTTACTGTGGGTCCAGCAGTACCATCCCAGCCATGGACATCTCTTCCTCTGTCAGAGAATAGAACTGTTCTCTCTGCAATGGGGTGGGTGGTTGCAACTAGGTCAAATACAGAAGGGAAGGGGAGAATATGCAGAAAACACCAGATGCACTTTCAAGCTTTAAAAAAAACACAGGCATTAGGGAACACAGATTTTTATCACAGTCTGTTTCATCAGAGGGAGAAGGGGAAAGGGAAGAGCAGGCAGGTTGTGGAGGGAAGAAGGGTATTTATCCAGCATTAGGTATGGGGCCTAATGATAATGACAATAAGGATGGCAATGATGATAACAATAATAGCAGACACTATGCCAAGTGCTGTGCTAAGCCCTCAAATTCTCTCAGGTAACCTCACTAACACACATGCAATTTTTTTCAAAAGGGGGTGGTCCTAGACACTGTGTCCAAGGATACCATAACTAACAGCCTCATCTTACAGATTGTTGATCCCAGGCCTTAACCACCAGGCTGCACAGAGCGCCTTTCGAAGAGCGCCCCCGTGCCTGCCCCGACTCTGCTGTGGTCGAGAAAAAGGAGGAAACGACTGGAGAGGCATCGGTCCCTTGCCTCATCCCCCTTCTCTGGATTTCCTGGGGTACTGGACCAGGGCGTCTTGGCCTTCGGGGTGCCCATTGCCAGTGTCCAGCCCTGGAGCCCGCCCACTGTCGCGGTGCGGACTCCTGGCCAATCAAACTCGGGTGATGCCACTCCGGAGATGAGAGTGGCAGGAAATCAAGGTCAAGGCCCCGGACACAGTGGGGCCATTGTTGTTCCTCAGTCAGTTGACTTTCAAGCAGCAGTTCCCTATCCACCCTCGCTCCTTCTTCACACCCCCGCTCCATGCCAGGAAGTCACTGAAACCTATTGCCACCTTATTAGCCTCTGCCTGAATGTAGCCACTTTCTGGATCCTACCCCAGACGCGGGAGGCTGGGCCGCCCCTGCATTGCCTGTTATGTCCACTAGGTGACGGCAGAGCACCACATTTCCGAGGGCGGAGAAGGCGGCAAGGGCCCAGCTGTTCACGCTCTGATCAGGGTGTGGGGGAACTCTGCCCTTCTTGTTTGACCCAAGAAAAACAATGAAACCCAAGGCAAGTTATACTTTCCCTTACCCTTTACTCTGAGGTCACTGGGATCTGGAATCTCAGGGGCTCTTCGCTCAGCAAACGTCAAAATGGCCGTGTACTGCAGCGCTTTTCCTTGATGGAGGGGAAAACCACGGGGAAATCTCTTTACTGCGCAAGTCACAGCAGGTGGAACCCTGACAGCCTCTCTGGTTTGGATTACTCAACTGGCTGATTGGTTGTGTTAGTATCTAAATGTCATCTCTGAAAGGCCTTTTCTGCGCCCTCCCACCCCGCCCATGGTTCTCCCTCTGAGCTGGCTGTAGTTTTTCCTTCTTCACATTAGTTAGAGAGGCATACCCCAGAGGGTGAGGATCTTTGGGGTTAAGACATCTGGGCTCTGACCACCTGGCTTCACAAGCTTACTTCCCCTTCATGTGCTGGGCAGTGTTGCACATATCAATCTATCTGAGTGAGCTTCAATCTCTTCATCTGTAAAATGGGAATAAACATGGCCTCTATCTACTAAGGCCATTAAGAGGGTTCTGAGAGATAATGCATGGAATGTGATTGGCACAGGGTCTGATACACAGTAAGTACTCAGTGGACATTAGTCATTATTATTATTGCTGCTGCTGCTGTTGTTGGGGAAGGAACTTTCACTGAGGCCACTGCCTGAGTGCCCAAGGTAGGTACCAGCCGAGGTGAGGGGACTCCAGGAACAGTTCTATTGCTACCTGTCCCTTGGCAGTTTTCTTGGTTTGGTTTCTCTCACGAACTGTTCTAGGAAGCTGACTCTGGTGGGGCCTGTTCCCCTTTCCTGGTAGCAGGTCTTATCCTCTGGTCAGAGGTCAGATATGTCTCTGCTATAATTACCAATAGGACGCCCTCTGCTGCCTGTCGGCTTCCCTCAGTATCTGAGGACCAGGGTCAGCCTATCAGTTCATTCACTTGTTTAACATACACATGTCAAATGCTGTGCCAGGCCCTGGGGACAGTACTGAGGAAGAGTTATCTTGTCCCTGCTCACAAGAAGCACATGGGGGTGAGGCGATGATAAGCAAAGCAACACAGAAAAACTGCATTAATTTCAACTGTGACAGGGAACAGGGCTGGTCTGGGACATTCCCTGAGGGTGACTTGTGGGCTGGGAGCTGAAGGATGAGAAAGAGGAGCTGTCCAAGAACATCCCCTCCTCCCCTTTAAAGCAGCCACTCCTGGGAAATGCTACAAGGGCCCAATGGGCCCTCTCAGGCTCTTCTTGGGCCAGATGAGCAGTCAGGAGGAAGATTAAAAGCAGACACACTCCAAGTACAAAGGTTTCTCTGGGGATCTGCTGCCCTCACTGAGGCACCTAGACACATACCCACAGGATGTCAGGCCCCAGCTTCAGCCCCAGCCCTGGGAAAGACTGAAGAGCCTTTCAGACAGGTGGCCAGTAGAAGTTTGCCACATGCCACAGGTTCAAACATACCTGAGAGGGGGAGAACCTGGGCAGTGAGCCATACCCTGAGGTCAGCTTTCCAGGATACTACAACAAAGTGGGATAGGGAGCATGCCTATGGCTCCAGGTGCCCATACACACCAGCCGCCAGCTGAGAGGATGGACTATGGAGTCAGAGTGCTGGGGATGTATCCCAGCCATGTGGCTTGCCAGCTCTGGCGAATTACTTAAGTCTCGGTTTTCTTGCTTAAAAAATGAGGGCAGTAATAATAATGCCAACCTCACAGGGTGGTTTTGGGGACTTAGATAGTATGTGAAACACCCTGGTACAAAATGGGCACTTGATAAACATTAATGTTATTATTTTTGAGACAGGGTCTTGCTCTGTTGCCAAGGTTGGAGTACAGCAGCATGATCATAGCTTACTGCAGCCTTGAATTCCTAGGTTCAAGTAATCCTTTTACCTCAGCTTCTCAAGTAGCTGGGACTACAGGCAGGTGCTTCCACTTCTGGCTTTTTTAAAAAATAGATATGGGCTTGATATGTTGCCCAGGCTGTTTTTGAACTCTTGTGTAGGACTCCCAAAGTGCTAGGGTTAAAGGCATAAGCCACTGTGCCTGGCTATTATTATTATTATATACACTTTCAGTAGCTCATTTATCACAAGATTCTGCCAAAAACTGTTGTAGTTTTCTCAAGGAGAATAAAGCACTTCATAAATTACAAAGTTTTCAATAATAAAATTAATACTGACTTTAAAAAAGATTCTGCCAGTTCAGAGATCGAGGAATCTGAAACCCAGAGGGACTAATTAACTTGTTTCGGATCCCATAGTTTAAAAGCAGAGGAGGGGCTCGGCGCCTGTGGCTCAACAGGCTAAGGCACCAGCCACGTACACCTGAGCTGGCGGGTTCAAATCCAGCCCGGGCCCGCCAAACGACAATGATGGATGCAACCAAAAAATGGCCGGGTGTTGTGGCGGGTGCCTGTAGTCCCAGCTACTTGGGAGGCAGAGGCAAGAGACTCGCTTGAGCCCAGGAATTGGAGGTTATTGTGAGCTGTGATGCCATGGCACTCTATCCAGGGTGACAGCTTGAGGCTCTGTCTCAAAATAAATAAATAAATAAAAGCAGAGGAGGCTTGGCACAAGTAGCACAGTGGTTACGGCACCAGCCACATACACTCCATACACCACATACACAAGGGTGGGGGTTCAAACCCGACCTGGGCCAGCTGAACGACAACTGCAACAAAAAAAAAAGCCAGGCGCAGTGGCGGGCACCTGTAGTCCCAGCTACTTGGAAGGCTGAGGCAAGAGAATCGCTTAATCCCAAGAGTTGGAGGTTGCCGTGAGCTGTGAAGCCACTGCACTCTACTCAGGGCAACATAGTGAGACTCTGTCTCAACAAAAAATAAAAGCACAGGAGTTGGGAGTCTGCTTTTAAACTGTCAAGTTTCTTTGATTCCAACGCCTGTGTTCCTGGAGGTAAGGGAGGGAACAGATAAGTGGCTGCCTGGGAAGAAACTGGAGTCGTGTTAAATTATATTTTCATGGATTCAGCGGATAGGCATAAATTTTTCTGGGATTAAGGGTGGAGTCACATCCTCTTTCTTTAAATGTAGGAGTCATATAGGGCTCCCACTGGTCCCAGGTGCCCTAGTCATGGTGGGGGTCAGAGTAGACAAGAGTGGGGTGAATAGAGAACTGGGTGCAGGTGGGTATGGAGTTTTAGGGGCTTAGAGCTATGCTGGGGACACCCACAGAGCACTGGCATGCATTCCTTGTCAGCCTGAGTAGCAAGTCTCTGCTCACTTGCTACCCCAGGAGTTTGTGGTATCCCCTCCCTTATCCACCTTGGGCTGGAACAGCTCCCTTCTCCCCTCCTCCCTCCAGAATGCAGTAATCCCAACTAACAGAAAGGACCATGGCTATTCTGATGTGTGGGATGACTCTGGGCAGGTCATGCACAGTCTGCAAACCTGGGTCCACACCCCTTTTCATGCATCAGGGCCCAGTGGCTCTGTTGCATGCACCCTCATGAAAACCCAGAAGATTTTTTTTTTTTTTTTTGTGAAACAGTGGAATTAAACAGCCATGTGGTGGAGGATATGTGAGGGTAAGGGAGAAGCAGAATATTCCTGAGTTCCTCCAGCTCCGTCTCCAACTCTGGAAGGGGCCCTAGAGGCTGGGCAGACCTGGGTTTGAGAAAAAAGAGGTCAGATGGGCTACAGAGTACAGAGAGGCTGCCCTGGAGGCTTTAGACTTGAGGGTGAAGTGACTTGGTGCAGGAAGGGCTGTGTCAGTTCATCTTGGCCACCCTCTGCAGGCTCTGGAGTCAGTCAGACCAGGTTTGAATCCTGATTCCGCCATCTACTTATAAACCACATAACCTTGGGAAGTCATTTAACTTCTCTGAGCCTCAGTTGTCTGTTAAATGGGCTTAATTAAACTCTCCTGAGATTCGTTTGGGTTAAAAATGATAATGAATGAAAAACACTCGAGCACAGCACTGGACATACAGAAGCGCTCTACAAATGCTCTGCTTAGCTCCTATGAGGGCTGCGGTTAACTGTTACTGATGAAGGCTCTGAGACACGGCTGCACACAGAGTTTGCTTTCTTCCAGGGGGAGATAAGACAGGTCAGCTAGGGAGCTTGGTCCTCCTAATAATGACATGAGATCCTGGGGCTAATACAGGAAACTCAGAGGTCTTCAAAGGGAGAGTTGTCATCTCTCACTAAATCCCCAGCAACCCACCCTTATCTGCACAGGTATCCTGGCTGGCCTATGCAGTGGGATGGAGACCCCTTAGCTGGAGGCAGCTGACTTCTTCCTCTCACTGCTTTTCTGTCTAATTTAACTTTTGTCTTTGTCAATGCCAGGGACCAGTTTCTTCTTTTTTTTTTTGTAGAGACAGAGTCTCACTTTATCGCTCTCAGTCGCGTGCCGTGGCATCACACAGCTCACAGCAACCTCCAACTCCTGGGCTTAGTGCCTCAGCCTCCTGAGTAGCTGGGACTACAGGCGCCCGCCACAAAGCCCGGCTATTTTTTTTGTTGTTGCAGTTTGGCCGGGGCTGGGTTTGAACCTGACACCCTTGGTATATGGGGCCAGCACCCTACTCACTGAACCACAGGTGCCACCCGGGACCAGCTTCTTTATACCACAGACCAGGGAAGAGAAAAGGGGTTCTGGGGCGGTGCCTGTGGCTCAAGGAATGGGGTGCTGGACCCATGTACTGGTGGTGGCGAGTTTAAACCCGGCCTCAGCCAAAAACTGCAAAAAAAAAAAAAAAAAGAAAGAAAGAAAGAAAGAAAAGGGGTTCTGGGGTGGGGTGAGGAGATTGAGGAGATTTTCTATGTATCAAGAGGAAATGGACTGTCTTTTTAAATCTCAGGTTGAAATTGACAACATTAGGTAGTACATTTAAGACATCTGTCCCCACACTCTGCTGCCTCCTTAGGAAGAGTGCTTTCCTTAAGAGCATGCTGCTGACTGGGCACAGCCACATCTGTAATCCTAGCACTCTGGGAGACCAAGGCAGGTGGATTGTCTGAGCTCAGGAGTTTGAGACCAGCCTGAGCAAGAGCGAGACCCCTGCCTCTACTAAAAATTGAAAAAACTAGCCAGATGGGTGGTGCCTGTGGCTCAGTGGGTAGGGAGCCGGCCCCATATACGGAGGGTGGCAGGTTCAAACCTGGTGCTGGCCAAACTGCAACCAAAAAATAGCTGGGTGTTGTGGTGGGAGCCTGTAGTCCCAGTTAGTTACTCAGGAGGCTGAAGCAAGAGAATCGCCTAAGCCCAATAGCTGGAGGTTGCTGTGAGCTGTGACACCATGGCATTCTACTGAGGGCGATAAAGTGAGACTCTGTCTCTAAAAAGAAAAAGAAAATACTTAGCCAGACGTTGTGGTGGGTACCTGTAGTCGCAGCTACTCGGGAGGCTGAGGCAAGAGGATTACTTGAACTCAAGAGTTTGAGGTTGCTGTGAGCTATGACACAACAGCACTCTATCCAGAGTGATAGAATGAGACTGTGCCAAAAGTTAAAAAAGAGCATGATGCTGTTTATGTAAGAAAAGAATGGAAGCTTTAACTAGTACAGAAAAACTATTATATGACAACAAAGTCTGCAGTCAATTGGCCAAGACCCCTCATTTCCAGGTCTGGAGGCTATTGCTCCATATCCTGACCTGTGCCCTTCCCTTCTGCTGAGCGCAGGTCAGAGGTAGATCTGGTAGTGGCACCAGTGCAGGCTTGGGCTGGGGCTGAAATCCTGCCCTTCAGCACTTTTAGGTGGGCAGCCCAAGCAAGGGCCCCTGGAGAACCAGGATCACTCCCAAAAACCTGGTCCTGAGGCAGGATCTTTTTGCTTTGCCCACAGGTGGTATCACCTCCTCTCCTTCATCCCTACCCAGATTCCCCAGAAGCTGGAAAGGGAAAAACTCTGGGCCTTGAGCCTTCAGAAGGTCTGAGAAATCCCTGAGGACCTGGAAGCCTCCACTCAGATTGAGCCAGGTGAGAGAGCAGGCAGAGCCAGGCAAGTACCCTACTCGTGGAGCCTCTGGAGCTTACAGATCTGAGCTGTGATTAGGCTGGAATGTTCCCAGTCTAGTGCATTGTTAGCATGTCTGGCTTTCCCTGGTTCCTCAGTCTTGCAAACCCTGGCTTTTAGGGACTGTGATTTCTGGCCTGCCCACCCATATGCCTCTCCTCTTGGCCCTGCCCACCTCACTCACCATTTCTCAGCAGCCCTCACAGAGCACTGGCTCCCCAGGGTATGCACATGTGATCCCCTCTGCCCAAAAGCCTTCCCCTATCACCCTATCTCGTCTCACTCTTTTCTACTTTGTCTTTAGGACTCTCCTCTAGGAAGACTTGCTGAGCTTCCCCTTCACCTAGGAGAAGCTGGGGAGCAGAGGCAGATAGCCCAGTGTCTTCTGTAGCTCAGCCATCAGAAACATGGAAGCTAGGAGTAGGTGAGCCAGTACTTCCTTACTTTGACATGTGGAGGCCTCATTGCCCACCCTTGGGCCACTGTCCCCAAGCCAAGGAAGACAATTTATGTGAATGAGGGTGTAGGCCAGTATGGTACTCAACCTTTCTCTTCAATGTCCCTCCCTCTCCTAGCTTAGGGGTCTAGGGGGTGGTATGTGGGAGAGATGGAAAGTGTCAGCCCTGGAGAAAGACATGCCTCAATTTTAATCCTAACTAGCTGTGTGTGACCTTGGGCAAGTGACTTCATTTCTCTGAGACTCATTTCCTAAACTCCAAAATGGGAATAACAGCACATATCTCTTAAAGAGTTGTAAGGATTAAATAATTAAATAAAATTAAATAACTAATTTTAAAGGATTATATAATAAAATTCTTGCTTTTAGCTTAGAGTGCACATATTAAATGAACAGTACACGGTAGTACTACTATTATTATCTGTCCCTTGCTGTGTTCCAGCATCTACAGAGAATACTTTAATGCTGTCCAACTCAGTATTAAAATGCTGTTTAACATTTACAATACCTTAAAGAGGTGCTCAGTGAGCTCACAGAAGAGGAAAAAGGTAGCCACCTGGTTCCAAGGCAGGGGCTTCTGTCCCCTTCTGCACTCTACCCCCTTCCTGGAGTACCTGCTGCCCTCCTTACCTCTTCCATGTCCCAAAGCTTGGGGAGGTAGGTCTCACTTGCATCGTCCACATGTAGGAAACATGGGAGGGAAGCAGCCCCATTACCCAAGGACCAAGTGCTCAGCCTTGAGGTCATGGGCTGTTCACACAACTAGAGAGTAGGAATGGGGTGGAATGAACACCTGGCCCGGAAAGCGATAACAAGGGTCATTCTTGCAATGCCATGCTTCCAGCTTTCTAAAGAGGATTCTCAAGCTTTTTTATTCATAGAGCTAGCTCATGGGCAATGATACCAGTAGCAAAAGGGGGGCCCCTTTGTCTGTGGTAGGCTCTTGGGGGCAACCAAAGTAATTTTCTGGCCACCTTGAATGTGGGGCATTTGGCAGAGGTTCCTTGGTTTTTTTTTTTTTTCATTGAGCTTTTTATTTTTTTTCACTGTACTATTCTTGCAACTGTTGTATTTGAGATATTTTAAAAATAAACTTAAAAACAAAATAAATAAAAATAGAGATCAAATGAAAGGCACTCAAGTTCCCAGGATGCCCAATGAAGGTCAGGTAGCAAAGGCTTGGGAGGACCTACAGAGGATGGAAAAAGGGTAGGAGTTTAAACCTTAAATAATAATTTTTTGTTTTATTTTGTTTTTTGTAGAGACAGAGTCTCACTTTATCACCCTTGGTAGAGTGCAGTGGTGTCACACAGCTCACAGCAACCTCCAACTCCTGAGCTTAGGCGATTCTCTTGCTTCAGCCTCCCGAGTAGCTAATAATAATCTTTTTTTTTTTTTTTTTTTTTGAGGCAGAATCTCACTTTGTTGTCCCTGGTGGAGTGCCATGGTTCATAGCTCACAGCAACCTCAAACTCTTGGGCTCAAGTGATTCTCTCGCCTCAGCCTCCCAAGTAGCTGTTGGAAGGCATCTGCTACAACATCCGGCTATTTTTAGAGATGAAGTCTCACTCTTGTTCAGGCTGGTCTCAAACCTGTGAGCTCAGGCAATCCACCTCGGTCTCCCAGAGTGCTAAGATTACAGGTGTGAGCCACCACACCTGGCCACAGTAATCTTTTATTAAATGCCCCAAGGCTGAGAGACCCACCTCTCCAAAGGCTGGGACCACAGGAGGAAAGCAGGTATACAAAGCACTTTCCAAAGTCCCATGCTCAGGCCTTACTATGTGAGCAACTGGAGGATTAATTTCTGCTTCAATCCCATCAGTCTCACTCACATGCATAAAGAGAAAAGGAAGAAAAACACAGAGACCACAGCTGCCTGAGGTTGTAGGTACCTCAGTTACTATAGGCTGCTGCTGGACAATCTGTCGCACCAGCATAGGTACTTGCGTGCCAAGTGAGGGACTCTAGCGTTCCTAGGCAGGCCACCCTGGAGTTGTCTCCTGGTGAGACAAAGGGGCATGAGCTAAAGGCTATATTCAAGGATTTAAGCCAGTTGGTAGCCCTGGCCACACTTGCTCCTTAAGGGTGAGGCCTGGGTCAAGTTATCTGCATTGTACAGCACCTTCCCCCCTACGGCCACCAACCATGGGTGGTGTTGATGCCTTGGTAAGAAGCTGGCCATGCTGAGGGGCCCTGTACCCCTGTCTAGGGAAAGCAAAGGGATCCCCAGCCTTTTCTGAATCAGTTTGTGGTGGGCTGGGCCTTGGAGTGTCTGCCTCTTGCCTAAGTTCTGGTGTTCCCAGGGGAAGCCTTCTGGCTGCCTGGGTGGTACAGTCCTGACCTGGAAGTAGGGCTTCTTGTCTCACCCAGATCCAGGCCAAGAGTGTGGAGTGGAAAAGAAGCCAAAGCCAAGCGGGACCAGGCATCTGGAATGGCTGTTTTTTTGGATGGGTCCCAGGCCTAGAGCTCTGCTGCCCAGGTCCTGCCACTCTTCTGAGAGATGGGGGTTGGGGATTTATCCTAGCCAGATCTTGAAAAGGAGAAGGCCAGGGAACCAGCGGCATGGAGGCTGTGTCTGTATGTGTGTGTGTGTGTATGTGTATCCATGCATGCAAATGTCAACATGCCAAACCTCATTGCTCCTCTCCTTGGAGTTCTTTTATTAAATGCCCCAATGCCAGCTCCTCCTCCTCCAGTGGCTGATGGAACACAGAAAGCGGGGACACAGTTGCTGCATGGCCTGAAACTCCACCCCTCAGCTGGCCTGAAACTTCAGTCAGTGACCACATGGGGCACTGTGGCCTCCTGCCACCAATCAACAGGCAACAAGGCGCCTGGCATCCTCAGAGAAGGAGGGGCCCATGCTGAGGGGCTGGCAGATTTCTTGGGTGTAGAGGATAAGAGACAGGCTACAGGGAAGGGGCTTCTTAGTTATGTTTCAGGAGGAAAATAAGCACCAAACTAGGTTCTGCAAGGTATATGTCCAGGTCCTGTACCACTGGACCACTCCCTCACCAGACTGGTCTCTCCCTCTCTTTACCCTTTTCACAGGTGCTCAAAGTATCCCATGATTCTCCTTATCATGGTTTATAATTCTCTACTTACCAGAAGGTTTGCCTAAAGGCTGTGTTCTCTATAGACCGTGAGTCTATAGGGTGGTGATATGAGGATGGCAGGGGCTATGCTTGTCTTCATTGTTATCTCACTAGTACTTGGCACTCCCCAGGGTCTGGCACACAGTAGGTATTCAATATATATTTAGTGAATGGAAGAATTGAAGATTAAATTGCTCCATCAGACACCATGAGCTCTGGGTGGATAGGGACTGCTTCTTGTTTATTTTTGTATTCCCAATCTCTGGCCTAGTGCCTAACACAAAGTAGGACCCACTAAATTGTGTGGGATGGAAGGCTGAGATTAAAGTGGGCCAAGAGGAGCTTTAGCAGATGTGTTAATGAAGCTCTTGTTTCTATCCCTTCCCACCCTGGAGGCAGTGAGGATGTGGCTTTTTCCTCTAAGTATCTCTCCTGGGAACAAGGGGTCTCCAGGAAGGCTGAGAAAGGGGAAGGGCAATGCTAATGGGAAGAGAGTGGGAGGTCAGAGGGCCAGATGCGCTGATCTGGAGGTTCTTTTCCAGGCAGGTTTGATTGAATGGGGGAACTCTGTGGGGGCCACTTCTTGTAAGTACTCACCTATGAGAAAGTGGGAGGAAGACCCAAGATGGCAGCAGGGTAGGAGTCTAAGCCAAAAGCCATGTTCACAGAGCTGCTCACCCACCTTCATTTACAGAGAATGGGGACTGGGGCTAGGGCTCCAACAAGTGCCATTCTTTAGACCTATGAGTCTTGAGGTCATGTGAAATCTCTCTGGACTTCAGGTCACTCCTTAACTTTGCAGAGCCAGAAAGTCTCAGACACACATGGAAAACTGAAGGAAGAGGGAGTAGAGCTTGCTCTGGGCTTGGAGTAGATCCCTTGCACTGTCAGCAGAGTGTTAGTGCCCATCCCGGGAGGTTAGCCTCCCCTCAGGACTACAGAGTCACTCAGGGACTCTGACCACGAGATTAATTGCTGAGCCCACCGTTGATATTTGGTTGAACGGAGAAGGAGAGTCTCCCAGAATGTAGGTCCCAGAGGGTAAACAGATTTACTATCTGGGGTTTGCAACCCAGCCACACATCTCAGAGCTTGAAAGCCACTTAGGCCTTAAAGTGTCTCACAGACACCCTGGTGGGCAATGGAGTGCCCTCACTCAGAACTCCCTCAAGGATGTAAGCATCTATCTGACAAACTGTGAAGCAAAATAAGAAATGACACATTTCAGCCAGGGCACTTCTGGTGTGCAAACCTGTGCTGAATGTAAGGATCTGAAGCTAAAGCTTAAGTGTAGCTTCAGAATTAACTTTGCTTTGAGGATTGCAAAACAAAACAAAACAAAACCCAAATCTAACTAAGTCAAACCAAAATAAAATGTGGATGACTGACTAGCCAGTAAGTAGAGAGGTGCTATTACAAAAACTTCCTACTTCCTTTGAAATTAAACGTAAACTTGACTTCCTATTACTCAATGGTAGAAATTTTGATCTAGAATGAATGCAGGCTAGTATGTGGACACACAGAGGACTTTTTTTTCTTAAATGCAGAAAGGTTTATCACCAACTCTGACAATTGTGATAAAGGTCTTACTTGGGAACCAAGGAATAGAACTTTTTTATGGCATTGGCATCTCATCAAATCAAAAGATCTCCAGCAGTGCCAAGGAGGGGCAGCTGGTCTCCCTCCTTGTTAGGCTGTTGCCCTGAGAGACTTACCAAA
This sequence comes from Perodicticus potto, assembly GCA_963574655.1. Lineage (NCBI taxonomy): Eukaryota > Metazoa > Chordata > Mammalia > Primates > Lorisidae > Perodicticus > Perodicticus potto. The sequence continues at coordinate 11,991 of CAUYRH010009908.1, read as the reverse complement.
ATTTGGTCCTCATCACTGAGCTCACCCAGGAGGCCCCACATGCAACTGTAACATCACTTTTCTTCGTTTTGTTTTCCTTTCAAACCTAAAGCCAGATATGGCTGCTTTAGTAGGTGATTGCCGCCCAGGTGGCCTGTGTCGTGTACTGGCTAAGGTGCCTGCGACCAGGCAGGCAGACGCCCGTTCCAACAGGTGCGGAACGCGGCCGGCCTGGGGACGCACCGCCAGGGTCTATCTCCCCGCACCAGGTCAAACCCAGAGCCTAAGGAATCAGAGACTAGCCTGCGTACCACCTGCAGCCGCTTCGGAGGATTGAGGGGGTACATCCCAAACCAACTGAGTCCTCCCTCGCCCACTCCTTAAATTCCAGCGTCCTCCATTCGCTGCGCCCTGGGGGCGGCCTATTCAATCAGCAGCCCCAAAGCCCGGGCAGCCACAAGAACTGAGCCGGAGCTGCCGGGAGGACGGGAGAGGAGAGGGGAGGGAACTTGATGTGCCCGCCCGGCAGTGCCCGGTGCGCGTTGAGCAGCGCTAGCTGACGGCTCGGCCACCTGTGCGGGCGCGCGGTGGCTGCATCCTCTCACCCATCCCCGCCTGGGTGCATAGTGCGACCAAGCCCGCCTGAGACCAAGGCTGGAAGTCCGGGCCCCGCTGGGTTGAGGCGGAGGAGGGAAGCGTCTTCCCAGGCCTTGCCTCTCGGGAGCGCAGAGCTCCTGCGCCCGGCGTCTGAGGAGCCGGCGGACACCCCATTCGCCCCCTGGCGGCCCCGGGGACACGCAGGGCATCGTAGCCGCCGCCGCCGCCTCGGAATGAGCTGTCCACAGCAGCACTGGGCGCCGCCTGAGGTCACGCAAGAATCTGGCCAGGGGCTGAGAATCCGGGAGGCAAGCTGCCTTTGAAAAGAATAAGGGGAAACCATGAAAGAAAGTAACTATAAGACTTAGGGGTTCCTCTGGATCCAAATCCTCTAAATCCTGCGCAGGGTTCTCCACTATCCTGTTGACTGACATCCAGGGATCTCATCTTCCAGTGGTCCTTCCTCCCTCACTCAGTCTCCCTGGAAGTAAAGGCCTTTCTCTCATTCTCACCTTTTCTGGAAAATGTCTCTGCATCTCCCCAGCCACACTCCAGCCCTGCCATACCCTGGGGAACTTGGAAGCCAGGCCAGGTCATTAGGAGAAGAACAGCATTCAAAACAGTCCTCTGAATGACCATTGAGAACCTGACACTGCCCTTTGTCTTAAGTAGGTAAAGATCTTGACCTCAGGGTGCTTCCAATCTCTGATGACAAACACAGCTCAAAAGACAATTGGTACAGTAAGTGGCAGGAGCCTCAGGAGACAAACATAGTGGGGATGGGCTGGCTGTGAATACTGGAGCTATTATAACTTGCTAAGAGGACAGGATTTGGAAAGAGAGAGTATTCCTGGCCAATATGGAGCAGAGAGGAGGAAGAACTGGAGGCTAGAAAGCCACTCCTGGGAGGCAGTAGCCTGCTGTAAAGCGACGGGTGTGTCAGGGAGAGGAAGGCTGCCACTTGCACAGTCCTAAGGGGCATGCATACAGATGGAGGAGCATGGCTCTCAGGCTTCTTCAAGAGGTTGGAACATGTGGCTGGGCGAGGTGGTTCACGCCTGTAATCCTAGCACTCTGGGAGGCTGAGGCAGGTGGATTGCCTGAACTCAAGAGTTTGAAACAGACTGAGCAAAGTGAGACCCTGTCTAAAAATAGCTGGGCATTGTGGTGGGTGCCTGTACTTCCAGCTATTTGGGAGGCTGAGGCAAGAGGGTCGCTTGAGCCCCAAAATTTGAGGTTTGCTGTGAGCTATGACACACAAAGTTAGATTCTGTCTCAACAACAACAAAAAAAGAGGTTGGATCATATACTACAAAAAAAAAAATGAGGTTGGGTCAGACTCAGTTTTCTTTGGGGGGGGTGTTTTCGAGACAGAGTTTCACTATGTTGTAGAGTGCTGTGTTGTCACAGCTCACAGCAAACTTAAACTCTTAGGCTTAAGCCAGTGGTTCTCAACCTGTAGGTTGTGACCCACAGGAACTGTATTAAAGGGTTGAGGCATTAGGAAGGTTGACAACCACTGGCTTAAACGTTCTCTTGCCACAGCCTCCTAAGTAGCTGGGACTATAGGCGCCTGCCACAAAACCTGGCTATTTTTTTTTTTTTTTTTTTTTTGCAGTTGTCATTGTTTAGCTGCCCCAGGCTGGGTTCAAACCCACCAGTCTTGGTGTATGTGGCCGGCGCCATAACCACTGTGCTACGGGTGCCAAGCCTCAGAGGTTTTATTAGGAAGGAGGAAGCCAGGGTCATTACAGGGTAGGGACAGAAGCTCCAGCCTAGATCCAAAAGGGAAAGGATTAAAAAGAGAGCGGGTTCAGGGAGGTTGAAGAGTCATTCTAGGATACTGGGTTAAGGAGGAAGAGGGAGAGCCCTGTGGGAAGGAAAAAGCCAAAAGGCAAGAGCCTGTCTAAGGGACCAGCAGAGGCACATGGGCCTTTGAACTTCAGGCCTACCAGAACTGGTTTTAGCTCACTGACTATGTCAGTTTCTGCTTCATTTTCCATTCTATTTCCCCTATCAAAGTCACCTTAGGTAATTGGGAGATCCCATCCTTTCCAGTGTGTCTGGCTTTGTGTAGAAGATGCAATAAACCCAAAATGAAACTTTCAGGCCTCATTGTGCCTTCCAACCAAATCTGTCCAGGGAAGGTCTTAGGGCTGCTGGTTCTCTGCCCCAGTGTTTGACTTAAGAGAAACATTTTAATGGCAGCTGGAGACAGAACACAGGGTCTTGTCTCAGTGGCACGTCTCCTCACTTGGCCTTGGCTTCCAGAAAGGGCCATCCATGCCTGGGGCTGGGCTGCTTCACGGTAGCCTCCCAACCAGTTTTTGGGGCAGGCCCTGATGGGGTAAAGGGTTAAGCCTGGCAGGCACACTGAAGAGCCCAGATACTCAAAATACTGGCTATGCTGGCACTTCTATGGGGAGGATGGCAGCTGCCCAGGTGATGAGCCAGGAGAGTCAAGGACTGGCTATTTAGAACCAGAAACCACAAAGAGGGTGTTAGGTAATAGGATTCCCCATCAATCCAGTAGTCAGATATGGTAGACCGTGATATGCTTGTCAGAGGTGGCAGCTCTGGATGAGACAGAGGATGGAGGACAAGGTCACCAAACCCTGCCATGATGATGGCTTTGTCAAGGTGCTCCACAAGAGAGGGCCAGCACTGCCTTGGGGCCCAAGGAAGCACCACCTGGAAGAAGGTCCATGGTTAAAAGTCATGTGGGATAAGAATAGAGAAGGGTTCTTAAGTATACAGGAACAGGGGCAAATGAAGAGGGGGAAGGGTTCTGGCCTAGCAAAAGTCCACACTGACCTAAGCCCCTTTGCCTAGGCCAGCTTTTCTTTCCTTTGCAATCAAATCATAGCTAAAGGAAAGACTCCATTTACTTATGCTTTGTTTGAAGTCCTCTGGAGTCAGCCACTCTCCCCTTCTCCTTCTTTTACAAAAGGCTTGGGTGAAAATAGGAAGAAGCTGCTTTACTTTTTCATACATGATGCTTATATGAATGTGCCTAAGGGTCTATCTCCCCTATAGTCTCTGCTACCATTACCCTTTTTTTTCTTAGAACAGGCTTCAGAGGCCCAGCACGGTGGCTCATGCCTGTAATCCTAGCACTCTGGGAGGCTGAGGCAGGTGGATTACCTGAGCTCACAGGTTCAAGGCCAGCTTGAGCAAGAGCGAGACTCCGCCTCTAAAAACAGCTGGGTGTTGTTCTAGGCACCTGTAGTCCCAGCTACTCAGGAGGCTAAGTCAAGAGAATCCCTTGAGCCCAAGAGTTTGAGGTTGCTGTGAGCTATGGTGCCACAGCACTCTACTGAGGGCAACAAAGTGAGACTCTGTCTCAAAAAACAAAACAAAAACAAAAACAAAAAGAACAGGCTCCAGAGGGTAACATGGCCTCCCAAAAACCTTTCTCTTCCATTTCTTTATAAAATCCATAAACAGGAGGCTCCCATAGTTCAGTGGCGCTGGCCACATATACAGAAGCTGGCATGTTCGAACCCAGCCCAGGCCAGCTAAAACAATAAAGACAACTGTAACAACCAAAAAAATAGCTAGGCGTTGTGGGCACCTGTAGTCTCAGCCACTTGAGAGGCTGAGGCAAGAGAATCGTTTAAGCCCAAGAGTTTGAGTTTGCTGTGAGCCATGGCACTCTACCCAGGGCGACAGCTTAAGACTCTGTCTCAAAAAAAAAAGAAAAAAGAAAAAGAAAATCCATAGACATATCTGTCAAATTCTAAGTCCCAACTATATGATGCCAGGCACTGTGGTAAGCACAGTCACTGTGATCAAGTGTGTTAGGTGCATGACTGAGCTCCTTTACAGTAGCTACAGACCTCCTACAGAAGCCCATCAGCCCAAATCTTCAGCTGGCTCCAGTTCCCAGCTCCAGCCAGAGATAAGAGGTTGAAGTCTACTCCCTAAGCTCATACAAAGGACACAGTTCAGTCTTGGCGTCACTTGCTGTGTTGTGGCTCAGTAAATATTAATTAACTCTGAGGACAAGCTGCACTTTGACCTACCTCTGGCTAATTAAATAAACCTGCCAAGTAAATCAACAGAGGGGACAGAGACATTAGGCTGTGCTGAAAAGAAATTGGGCTGAGCATAAGACTGTTGGCCTCCAAGTAGGAAATTTACCTTGGCCTGCTCTGACTCTCTTCAAATACTTTAAAGCTGGGATCAGGATGGTATCAATGAGTAAAACCCTATCTCTCAGAGAAAGCCTTGCTCCTTAAGTTCTGAAGAATTGAGAGGAGGGAGATAGGGTTTGGATCAATCTTGGGTATTGCATGCCCACAAGGACATAAGGGTTCTCCAAGGAACAAAACTTAATTGCTGGGACAGTGCCTGTGGCTCGATGAGTAGGGAGCCGGCCCCATATACTGAGGGAGGCGGGTTCAAACCTGGCCCCGGCCAAACTGCAAAAAAAATAGCCAGGGGGTTGTGACAGGCGCCTGTAGTCCCAGCTGTTCGGGAGGCTGAGGCAAGAGAATCACCTAAGCCCAAGAGCTGGAGGTTGCTGTGAGCTGTGACGCTACGGCACTCTACTCAAGGTGACAAAGTGAGACTCTGTCTCAAAAAACAAACAAACAAAAAACAAAACAAAACAACTTAACTGCCTGGCCTTCCCTCCATCCCTGAGACATCATGTCTTAATGGTCCCAGGTCAGCTGGAGGTAACTTGAGGCTCACAGGAAAGACATGGTGTGAATGTCCCTTCCAACCATGCCAGGCAGTCTTAGATTACAAGGGCTGGCAGGTGCCCCACTGGGCTCTGCTTCCCTTTTGCTTCTTCCTAAAGAAAATGAGCATGGCAATGTCCTAGACCCTCTGGCACTTCCTCTGACCAATAGGAGACTTGGAGCAGATCACTTAACCTCACCAGCTCTGGTCCCTTCTCTGTAAAATGAAGAAACTGCGATGTCAGCCTCGAGAGAGGGTTGAGTTCACAAAGAATGTAAAATTCTGCTGAGTGCCTTGTACAAAGTAAGGACTCAGAAAGTGGTAGGCATTCTATGATGACAATGATAAAGATTGTATGTGGTTCATAATAGCCAAATGTATCCCCCAATAATGCTGGGCTGTTTTGAGATGTTTGGAATAGCCAAGGTGATTGAGCCCAAGTGAAGGTAGCTTTTTTCTATGTGTAAAAAAGGAGAATACTATCTCAAAATAATGCCCATGAAGGTAACATAGAAAAACAAAATGAGATAAGGTAAGAGTGAGGATAAAGGCAGTGTAAGTTGCTGAGAAAGGGCACAAGGGTATATCCCTTCCTTTCTCAACTGAGTTCCTCCCCATAGCCACTTGGGACCCCTCAACTCTCAGAGTCTCCATTCCTCCTCCTCCCATGAGCTAGTGTTCAGAACATGGATCAGGGTAAAGGCCAACTCTGGAGTATGTGGCTCACAGAAGGCAGGTCCCCACTACGTCCTCTCCCAGAGAAAGATGCACCTATCACCATGGTGAGCTAGCAGGAGTCCTGAAGAGTCCTCTAGTGCTTCCAGGAAAGCAGAAGACATTTACATTCAACATACTGAAACAGATCAAATGTGGTTCTCAAAAAGCTCAGACTTGCAAACTTTGGAAAAGGCCCAGGTTTGGTTCCCTTTAATTCCCAAATTCTTGTGGGATGTTACAATTACTTGTGACAATTCCTTTCCTTGCCTGGGCCTTTGATTTCAGATTTAGACATGTAAAACTGGGTAGCTGGCTAGGTCTTGGATCAATTTGGGAGGTTGGGTGGGGTTTGTAGCACATTGTCTTTGGAAGGGAGATCTTGAGGAATCAGATGCTGAAGCTCCATCTATGTTACCAGAACTTTTCAGCCACCAAGGCAGATTTTCTGTCGCTGATATTGGTTCATTCTGCTAGGGAGTGGGTCATTCTAGCCTTTGAAATGCAAATATATATAAATTATTTTCTATAATAATCTTACAGTAGAGTAACTTTTAAATTGCTATATCAACTTCTTCAGTCCTTAACCTAAAATCTTATCCCATGGATAAGCAGCAGGTAAAGATCAGTCAAGGCAGCTGGGTGCAGTGGCTCACACCTGTAATCCTAGCACTCTGGGTGGCTGAGGAGGGTGGATTGCTTGAGTTCAGGAGTTTGAAACCAGCCTGAGCAAGAACCAGATCCCATCTCTAGAAAAATTTAAAAATCTGCCAGGCTTTGGCAGGCACCTATAGTCCTAGCTACTCAGAAGGCAGAAGCAGGAGGCTTGTTTGAGGTTGTTGTGAGCTCAGATGATGCAACGGCACACTAGACTGGGCAACAGAGAAAGACTGTGTCTTAAAAAAAAATTAGTCCAGGCTAGGTGGGATATTTTAGTGATAACTTATGCTGACCTGGCCTCAGAAGAGCCACAATGCAGAAAAAGGAGAGGAACGTGGCAGGGCAAAGCACATCTGGGTATGGAGACTCTATAGCCTTTCTAGGTACTGAGGTGTATATGCAAGACTGTGGGAAAACTGTCTGTGACTTTGCTTTGCTATTGTACCTAGTCTTAAAGCATGTCCAGTTCTTTTGTGGGACCTTGACCCTGTATTGGGCTCCTGTTTCCTATTTCCTGTCTGCCATATCTGGTCGGAGAGCCCACAGGACTTTAGTTCTGAACCTTTTGGCTTTCACACTGTCAATAAAACAATGGATACTACTGTTCCTGAATGATATTTGCATAGAGGGGTCAGGTGTTTTTTGCATCACCCCTAGGCTCTTAGCAGCCAGCTCAACAATCTAGCAGCCTGCCTCTTGAGGCTGGTGTGCATGACAGAAATTTGGGATCAAAAATGGCTAGGAGGGGCGGCGCCTGTGGCTCATCGAGTAGGGCGCTGGACCCACATACTGAAGGTGGCGGGTTCAAACCTGGCCTCGGCCGAACTGCAAAACAGAAAAATAGCTGGGCGTTGTGGCGGGTACCTGTAGTCCCAGCTACTTGGGAGGCTGAGGCAAGAGAATCGCCTAAGCCCAGGAGTTGGAGGTTGCTATGAGCTGTGTGACGCCACGGCACTCTACACAAGGCAATGAAGTGAGACTATGTCTCTACAAAAAAAAATGGCTAGGAATTCCTAGATGCACTGTGGAGTTCAATCCGGTGCTCAGAGTCATAGGCTGGTACCTGCTGAGAAATCTGGAGTCATAAGCTTTGGCTTCAGGGTGGGCAGTTGGCATAGAATCACCAAGATGCCACTTCACACCCCCACCCCATTACCCTGTGAACTCTCCTCCTTTTCCAAGAAATCATCCTGTCTGGACAAAGCTTAGAAATGACATAGAACAATGTGAAGAGAGAGGTCAGAATTAGGGGTTACATTTCAGATAAACTCAATTCTCCAACAAGTATAGACCAAAAGAAACATTAGGCTCTCTCCCTCTAGATTAGAAATATTGGAATTCCTGAGGAAGCAAGATGAGAAGATTCTGGGAATGGGATGTGAAGGCAGGGGAGAAAAGAGATGGGACAATCTCCCTGGAGTTTTGGGGGGTCTTGGAAAGATAAAGGTCAGAATTCCTGAGAAAAAGCAAATATTTAATCCATTTATAGATGAGGGAATGAGTAAGCTAGGGATCATAGGATATGATAAAAGAAAGATCTAGGGCTCAGGGTACCAGCCAAGGGAAGCTGAGGGCCTTCAGGAGTCAGAAGAAGCGAGAATGTCTCCCATTGGGGCCTTTAAGAACAAAGCTGAGACAGTCTGTTTCTGGATGAGAAGGCTCAGTCAATATTGTAAAGATAGGTAGTATTAACTACTCCCTACTTAATCTATATGATGAATAAAATTCCAACCAAAATCCTAATAGGACTTAATAAACGAAAATTGATGAGCTGATTTATTCAAATTACGTCTGGAAGGAAACAATATGTAAGGATAGCAAAAGAATTTGGGGCGGGGGGGGAAACAAAACAGAAAAATACACTGTATCAAACAATATCTAAAAGCTAGAATAATTAAAATGCTATGATACTGGTATAAGAATATAAAAAGGTTCAAGACAACAGAATCCACAAATAGCCACATGTATTTATGGGAGTTCTGAATGTGAGAAGACTAGTATTTCAAGACACTGGGGGAAAGGATGGCCTACAGAATAAATAATGCTGGGAAGCCTGTGACCCTCTGAAAAAAAGTTAGATCTCTAATTCATATCATTTATGAAAATAAACTCCAGATGGACTAAAGAACTAACATAGCAACACAACTATACTAGAAATACAAGAAAATATAGGAGAATATATTCATTATTTGGAGATGGAGAAGCTTTCTGTAAAAACCATAAAATAGGGCTGGGCACGGTAGCTCAAACCTGTAAACCTAGCACTTTGGGAGGCCGCGGTGGGTGGATCTTCTGAGCTCAGGAGTTCAAGACCAGCCTGAGCAAGAGCAAGAGCAAGACCCTGCCTCTTTTTTTTTTGAGACAGAGTCTCACTATGTCACCCTCTGTAGAGTACTGTGTGTCACAGCTCACAGCAACCTCCAACTCTTAGACTTAAGCGATTCTCTTGCCTCAGCTGGACTACAGGTGCCCGCCACAACACCTGGCTATTTTTTTGTTGCAGTTGTTTAGCTGGCCGGGGCCAGGTTTGAACCCGCCACCCTCGGTGTATGTGGCTGGCACTGTAACCACTGTGCTATGGGCACTGAGCCCCAAGACCCTGTCTCTAAAAAATAGCTGGGTGTTGTGGCAGGCACCTGTAGTCCCAGCTACTTTGGAGGTTGAAGCAAGAGGATCACTTGAGCCTAAGAGTTGGAGGTTGCTGCAAGTTATGACACCCCCGCACTCAGCCCCAGGGCACAGAGCAAGACTGTCTCAAAAAAAAAAAAAAAAACACATAAAATGCAAATTCACAAAGGAAAGGACTAATATATTTGACTATATCAAAATAAAAAGCCTCTGTTCAGCCCAAGCCACCATTAATAAGGTTAAAGAACTACTTGGCCTGGATTGATGGGTGGCTCATTCTGCCAGCTAACAGACTATGAGAAGAGGTGTGTCTGCTCCCTCACAATCCCTTCCCAGAAATTAGGGTTGAGAAGGAAGCAAATAAATAGCAGAGGGTGGCTATTCCCTATTGTTCATCATTCACAGAGCCCTACCACCAAGAGATAATTCAAGTCACAAGAGCTAGCTCAAAATGAAGGTATTAAGTGGAGCAGAGTACAGGAGAGAGTAAAGAAAGATGTGAAGGATAGAAAGAATTTTGCCATCCTCAAGTGAGAAGTAAGAAGAAAGGCTGCTTCTGTCAGACATAACAGTCTCCAGTCCTTGGGTCCATCTTTCAGAATGGATGTGGCACAGGCAGCTCCTTTCAAGGCTTCCCTGCACAGAGAGTTCTTAGGAGAGTATACAAAAAAAATGTCATTCTGTGTAGGTTTTAATCATCTCCATGAGAGCCCTTAGCTCTGTGGAGGTCAGGATAGTCCCAGGATGATGGTCCCTGTCCGGACTCCCAGTGGCAGGGATGATAGATACGCTCATGTTTTGGGGTGGGCTTGCATGGTCTGATAGCTCCAAGTCAGAGGCCTATGTCTTGGAGACTTGATTCTGTTTCGTATCTGGAGAACACTCTGATACAAGGCCCCCAAAGCAAAGCAAAACTTCTGCCTCACAGAGCCTTCATCAGCTACCACAACCTATGGTAATTAGGCTATGCTTTGGAGGGGAGTCAGGGAACTACTGTGCTTAACTGCCCTCAGTCCATATTTCCTACTTGTTAGCTGACTGAGCTCAGAAAGTGCCTGATTCAGGCAGCATGACAGCCACACTCAAGTTGTAGGAAACCTCTGTGGTACTCTGATGCCTTTTGGTAAACTGGGTTGAGCATATGGTCCTGGGAAGGAGGTCCTCCTTTCAAGGGAGGAAATGCCATTTTCTAACATGAACAAGGGGCTACAACAAAGAATAATGGTTATTGAACAAAGCAGGGGACAGTACCAGGACTGGCCAAAACTGAGGAATTGGCTCAGTGCCTGTGGCTTAAGCGGCTAAGGTGCCAGTCACATACACCTGAGCTGGCAGGTTCGAATCCAGCCCGGGCCCACCAAACAACAATGACAGCTGCAACCAAAAAATAGCCGGCGTTGTGGCGGGTGCCTATAGTCCCAGCTATTTGGAGGCTGAGGCAGGAGAATCACTTGAGCCCAGGAGTTGGAGGTTGCTGTGAGCTGTGATGCCACAGCACTCTACCCAGGGTGACAGCTTGAGGCTCTGTCTCGAAAAAACAAAAACGAAAACAAAAAAAACCTAAAGTATAGTCACAAAGATGCAATCATATTCCAAGAAGTATCAAACAATCTCATAGGTCCCAATTTGATTTTCAGAAATATGTTTCAAGATTTGGAGAGCGAGGACTAAGGAGTAAATAAGCACAGCTGGGGATAAGACCAAGGCACCTGACCTCTTATGAAAGGATGCCACAGGGCTAAAGAGAAACCACTGGCCTCTGGGAAATTAACAAGTAGACTGTGAGGCCAGCCATGGTATCTCACACCTGTAATGTTAGTACTCTGTGAAGCCAAAGTGGGAGAATCGCTTGAGGTCAGAGTTTTAAGAATAGCTGGAGCAAGAACAAGACCCTGTCTCTACTAAAAATAGAAAACTTAGCTGAGTGTCATCCCAGCTACTCAGGAGGCTAAAGCAGAAGGGTCGCTTGAGCCCAGAAGTTTGAGGTTGCTGTGAGTTAAGCTGACATCATGGCACTCTAAGCCTGGGCAACAGAGTGAGGAGTTGAGACTTTGTCTTAAAAAAAAAAAAGAAAGAAAGAAAGGACTGTGAAACTTAGATTCAATATCTCAAAGAAAAGAAACAATTCCTGCCTCCTACCTCTGAGATGATACCAGACCAGACTATTCATTTAACATAAAACATCAGTTTAGAGTGCCTTCTAATGTTGAGACCAAATTTCAGGGAAAATAGGAAATGTTTAGTGAGCACAAAACCTCCAACTTTCCAAACGGATATGGGCGGCTCCAGCCAGTCAGGTCCAATGAGAGTAGCTATCCCCCCTTGATGCCTGCACAACCCTGCTTCCAGGCCCATTTTTACTAATAGTCCTGATAATCAGCCAGCCTGCAAGATACAGCCTCTTAGAGATCCCCAGAGGAAGGTTCTATCTGTACTCTCAGATCAGGACCAGTGTTTCTGTACCAATTTGGGCTGTGGCTTCCCTTGGGAACTTTGACAAAAACTATGGATCCTCTTCTCAGGAAAATGTATCTTGCACAAACAGGTATAATCTTGCATAAAATTTCAGGAGCTTTTTTTTTTTTTTTTTTTTTTTGTAGAGACAGAGTCTCACTTTATCGCCCTCTGTAGAGTGCTGTGGCGTCACACAGCTCACAGCAACCTCCAACTCCTGGGCTTAGGCGATTCTCTTGCCTCAGCCTCCTGAGTAGCTGAGACTACAGG
>CAUYRH010009906.1:0-124710 GCA_963574655.1 Perodicticus potto | reverse complement strand
ATCCCATTTTTTTTTTTTTTGGTTTTTACTTGAAAACCATACAAACTTACCATGTTTTTTTTTTTTTTACTATTAAAAAAAAAAAAAAAAAAAAAAAAAAAAAAAAAAGAAGAAGAAGAAAAGAAATATAAGATGAAGGCGCAAGGCTGTTGTGAGATCAGAATATCACCTTATTGTCAAATAAGATCAATATTGAAGATTGTGCCATATGTCCACTGGCAAGCTGAATTCCTAACACTTACCTACTCAGTCAAAATGCTAGGCCAGGATAGCTCTTCCCCTGGATGGCACCCACCCCTGTGGCATTGATGGGCACAGTAGAATGTGTGCTTCTATGGGCAGACCACTCTGTAAGAAGGAGAAAAGACGCCCAAGAGCTCTGCAGGCCCAATTCCTGCTTCCAACCTCACTAATATTTATATTCCCCCTTGCATGGGAAAAAGGATGACTGAGAGAGCCTATGGAAAAATAAGGAAGAACAGGGAAGAAATCTCCCAACACCTGCCACCCCCAACAGCACACCCTAACACTGGATTCTGCATGTCCTGGCTCTGTCCATAAACATTAATCATCAGGCAAGAAATACAGACTTCCTCCTCTCTCCTGGACTCTCCCTATCTCAATAAGAAATGGTTCTTCCCTTGTGGCCATGCCAAACTGTTGTGTATACATAGGATGAGTAAGTATGTCAAAGGCTTTGCAAATTACATATAACTGAGGAACCATACGGTATTACTAACTTGCAGAAGGTGCAGGCACTTGATTCAGCTTTTGCTCTTATAGGAGTTTCTGATAAACTAGCCGAGATCCAAAACAAGGATTTCGTGTGGTTATTTTACTACTTGTACTTTGAGCATGGAGGTTTCTGGCTGGGCCTGTCCACCTCCCTCTGGTTTTGCACCCTCCCAGCAATCTCCAGCTGATTTTTCATTTCGTTTTTGTTAAGGCTGTTCATTTTCTCCTGGGTACATATTCTCTAATTGCTCCAAATGAGCGGTTGTGTCCCGGTACCTGCTTCCCTTGCATGGGGTGTGGGTCCTGGAGAGTCAGCTTTTAGTTGGATAGATGATGCACAAAAGGGAGCTCACACTCTTCCACTCATTTTCTTGTTTTAATAAAAAAATGTCTTCATTAATACTCATATTTGGGGTGAGACATTCTATCCCTCCTTGATAGTTGGAACTGGGGAACCCCTGGGTAGAAGCGAGTCCAACTGTTCTGGGGATGAGGTTGTATAGAGAGCTGCAAAATGAAAAATCAGCTGGTGATTGCTGGGAGGGTGCAAAACCAGAGGGAAGTAGATAGGCCCAGGGACAGGGCTGGGCAAACTTGCCTGATGCCTTCAAGAGCAAAAGCTTTCTAAGAGCTCTCCCACAGAGTGGATTTGAAACCTCCTTCTCTCCAAAGTAATTCCTCTGTAATTCACTGTTCAAGCTTCAAATGCTCCAAATCAGTGGATCTCCACTTTGGAAAGGCTTTGGAAAAAAAAAAAAAATCAATGCTTGTCACCATTCTCTTCTTTCCTTATAAGGTGGGGCCTGGACCCTCAAATGCTTTTCAGTTTGTTTTTGAGACACAGTCTCACTCTATTGCCCAGGCTGGAGTGAAGTGGCCTCATCATAGCTCACTGCAACCTCAAACTCTTGGGCCCAAGAGTAGCTGGCCTCATCCTCTCAAGTAGCTGGGACTAAAGGTCCCACAACGCACAGCTATTTTTTTTTTTCTATTTTTTGTAGAGCCGGGTTCTCTCTCTTGCTCAGGCTAGTCTTGAACTCCTAAATTCAAGCAATCCTCCTGCCTCAGCTCCCCATAGTATTAGGATTATAGGTGTGAACCACCATTCCTGGCCATTTTTTTTTAACTGTTTATTTAGAAATAATCTCAACTGATAGAAAAGAAACAGTACAATGAACATCCACAAACCCATTACCTTGCATCACCTGTTTTTAAAAACATTTTGTCCCATTTGTCTACCATTTATTCAATTTCCATATTTTATTTTCTACATTTTATTATAAAATGAAGTGCTTTGAGAGTAAGGCACCATGATTCAATGAGCATTCCCTTAAGAATAAGAATATTTTCTTACATAGCCATAGTATAATTGTGAACTCCAATAAACTTAACATTGATACCAATATTTTTATCTTCTTTGTCTATCATCTATCCAAGTCTAGTTTTGTCAACTGACCCAATAGTCTCCTTATAGCAAGTTGTGCCATCAGTATAGCATGCAATCTAGGATCAGGAATTGCATTTAGTTATCAAGTCTTTGGCTGGAGTGTTTTTAAAAACTCTCCAGGTGATTTTAATGCACACCTTGGACTTTCAGTTATTGGGTAAATAAATATTTATTTACTAAACTACCACATATTGAGTGCCTAGAAGCTATAAAAGATTATGAATAAAATTAAGGAGTTTATTATTTTAAGGTACATACTATGTACAAATCAACAATAATATCAGAGGGATAAGTATCATGAAAGATATATTAGCAGATCTGTAAGAGGAAACTTTAATTACATTTAACAAGCTTGCCAGGAAACTGCTGGGGAAACAGATGAGTAGAAAAAGTAATTAATATACAATGAACAGTTAATTAACACGTTATTAATCACAAAAGTAAGGTTTGTCCAAGGTTTCTTAGAGGAGATGGGATGTAAAAGATAAGCATGAGTCAATTTGGAGAGATGAAGATATTTCAGGAGAGGAAACCTCAAGAGGAAGAAATACAGAGATGAGTGTGCAGTGAGGTAAGGAAGAAGTTTCACTATGATTTGGGAAGTTTCAGTGATTTGAGTGCATGGGGCAGTATTAGGAGGTTTTGCTGAAGTAGGCTAGAGAATGTAAAAAGGTATAGGCAGTTTGCAAAACAACTGAGCAGTTTTTTAAAAAGTTAAACATAAATATACCGCACAACCTAACGATTCCACTCTCAAGAGCCCACAAAAACAAGAAGGCAATGTTCACAGCAGCATTATTCAAATAGCCAAAAAGTGCAAACACAAATGTCTAAATTAACTGGTGAATGGATAAACCAAACATGGTATTCCCACACAACAAGATGAATAAGTGAGCAATAAGAAGAAATGAATTAATGTGCTAACAACATAAATGAACTTCAAAAACATCATACTAAAATTTAGTAACAAAGTAAAAAAAATTAGACAGAAAGGATCACAAATTGTAGGATTTATTTATAGACAGGAAATAGAGTAATGGTTGCCTTAGGCTAGGAGTGGGAGCAGAGAGTGACTACAAAATGGTCACAAAGGAGAATTTCTTTGGGGTGATGTAACTGTCCTAAAACTGGATTATGGTGTTGGCTCAATGACTCTGTAGATTTAGTAAAAAATGTTAAAGTGCACCCTTAAAACAGGTGAATTTTATGATAGGTAAATTATACCTCAATATAGCTATAAAAATTAGTCAAAAAATTGTTACTCAAACCTCACAGAAAGAAAATAGGAGTAGCAATCTCAGAAATGGGAAATGTAATTATGAAATACTAAAAACTTAATAGACAGACTCTGGTTTCTCTACAGATTGAATGAATCTTTTGTGTTTTACCAAAAACTTAATGGATGGGGAAAAAAATCTGAACTCAAATTATTTACAGGGTTGGCAAATCAGAATACAGGATTAAGGAATTCATTAGGATGCAGCACACAGACGAAAATAAATTTTTTGAAATAACATTTTGGGATATAGAAGAGAAGCTTCCCTACCCACCTAAACAACAGTTCCAGAAAAGGGAATGGAAGTAATGGCCTAGAAGCAATATTTCAAGGAAAAAATTAGTAATAATTTTTCAAAATAAAGAAGCCATGTGAGTTCTCAACAGAAAGTATTCTAATACTTTTGCAAAGGATATAGATAAACTAACACCAAGACAGTTCTAGTGAAATAGCTGAACATCTAAAACAAAACAAAATAAGTCTGGAATGCTATCAAGGAGAAAAGGCAGATTATCTACAAAAGAATGGAAATTAGATTGGCAATATAATTTTTAACCAGCAACAATAAGGAGCAAAAGGCAATGGAATGCTATCATCAATGTGCTATGAGGGCTCGGTGTCTATAGCTCAAACTGCTAAGGCAACAGTCACATACACCAGAGCTTGCGGGTTCGAATCCAGCCTAGGCCTGCCAAACAACAATGGCAACTACAAACAAAAAATAGCCAGGCATTGTGGCGGGCACCTGTAGTCACAGCTACTTGGGAAGCTGATGCAAGAGAATCAATTAAGCCAAAGAGTTAGAGGTTGCCGTGAGCTGTGATGCCACAGCACTGTACCCAGTTCGACAGCCTGAGGCTCTGTCTCCCCCCTCCAAAAAAAAGAAAAAAAAAAGTGCTATGGGAAAATAGCTGTTCATTAGAATTTTATACCCAAATAAATAATCATACAATGGCAAGAGGAAAATAAAGACATTTTGAAATAAACAAAGAATTCCCTTTCCCACCAAGACTCCCACAGCAAGAACTATTAAAGGATGAACTTCAGCCAGAAGAAAAGTGAAACCAAAGGAATGCTTTGGACTCCAGAAAAAAAAAAAATGAGCAGAAGAAGTGATAAAGATGTCAGTAAATTTAAATTAACTTCTAACTATAAAGACTATTTTTAAATTTAAAAAGTAAATAGGACTCTAGGCAGAAATACCAAGATGGGAAAGGGGTGAACAATTAAATAGGTGAAGTATGCAAAACTCTTCTGTGGGAAGAAATAGTTACATAATAACTTTGTTAGAAAAATTTATGATAGTTAAGTATGCATCTTGAAAAATAAAAGAATTCCAAAAGAACAGAAATAAAGCCAAAAGCTCCCAAACCAGCAGTGGCATATAGATCACCTTACTAATCCAGGGGAAGACAGCAATGAAGGAAAAAGAAGGAGAATGAATGGTAAATGGAAAACGCAAGATATGATGGGAAAATAAGGCCACATATGTTAGTATTACAATAAATTCCCATGGGTTAAATTCACCTATCAGAGACACAACTAATATAAAGTGCATAGAAAGATTACACGTGAAGATATGGAAAACATGTGACACACAAACAGTAGCCAAAAGAAGGGTGATGAAAATTTCTAGCATGAAGAATGCTGGAGAGGAACTACAAAATAAGAATTTGCCATGATTTTCAATGTACAATATACTTTCAAAATACTGCCTACTATGTGCCACAGATCACGTCTGCCTTCTGCACTGCTGTATCTTCAGACTCTGCATGATAGGATTGCCATAAATATTAAGGAGTGGAATGATCATCACAGTATACAGAAATGATCTATTTATATGTTTATCATACCACAAGGACAAGGGCCATGTCTTAATAATTTTTATGTTCCTGATATTCAGGGTAGTGCTTAGCTCATATGGGCACTCCATAAATTCACACTGACTTCAAGGGTCATCACTTCTACAAAATCTCCTCTGTTCCTGCCAATATCCTTTGTTTCTGCTTATATAGCACCCATAATCTGAAAAACCCAATTTAGAAATTGATGATACAGCAATGCATGTTTCAAACCTTGTTTTTCCCAAAATATTTTAGATTCTTTGAAGACACAGAAGATGCCTTCCTTATAAAGTGCCAAGTTCCTATCCAGACACTTGAATAAATAGTTCTTTTGGTTGATGTCACCAGATGAATGCAGGTTGGTTGGATCAATAGTGCCAGCTGTACAGGCCAATACCTTCAAGGGGTTATATCCATTCCCTTTTCTAACCCTTGACTAAAGAGATCACTGGAGACAGGCTCAAGTGCAAAAACTGTGGCCAAGTTGATGGGAGGGGCGGAAGGCAGCTAGCCATTCCACCCTTCTGTGCTTTATTCCTTCTGGCAAAATAGGGGGGGATGCCCATGGTCCCACAAAAACAATGGGTGTGGGAAGTGAAAGAGAGACAGGGAGGAAAGACATCGTGTTCCTTACACTACTAGACAGAACCTGGACCTGACCTTCCACCACAGGTACAGGTATCAGGAGTTTATTGTGAGATCAAAAGGAAGCTCCAAGGCAAATGGAGAAATTCATCATCTTGAAACCTTGCCTAGAATACAAGAAGGGATGTGTGTGTTCATCTACACACCAGGTATATAAAGGGGGTCTATGACAAGGAACTCCTGAGAAGCTGCAGAAGGTTAACTAACAAAGAGCCTGGTGGCATCTTGCTGGTCTTCTTGAAAAAGACACAGTCTGAGGAGGTTCAATCAGAGCCCTGTGGTAGTGAGATGGGCCGGCTGACCTCCCAAGGTCCTTTCTAATTCTATAATTATAGGGTGAATCTTGCTCTTTCCCATTTATGCTCCTATACATGCCTGCACCCACTTTGATAGTAAGTTCCCTGGGCTCCCTTCCAGGTTTAGTACGCTGCCACGCAAGTGGCTGGTACTCAACAAATGACTCAAATTATTTGTTGAATGAAGGCATGAATGTATCAAGTGTTTAAATAGAGCCCACATAACCTCCCAGCTGTAAAGTACCACAGTTGAATGAAATGTCAACATTCTAGGCACGACCACTTGAGCAAAGCTGCAACACACACACACACACACACACTCACATTCCCACCTTGGGAAAAGCACAGACCACCTGCTTAGCAAGTAGGTTGTGTGGGAGTTTCCTTAGCTCTCGCTCGCTCGCTCGCGCTCTCTCTCTCTCTCTCTCTCCCCCCTTGCTTGGGAATGGAGCCTCCAGAAGGTCAAGTCACCCAGATTTAGGACCGCTTCCTTCCCAGTGGGCCTCTGACACAAAGTTTCTGTTTGGATTTGGCTGAACCTCCCGGGAGGTGCATCCGCACTCCCTCAGCGACTCCTGGCGCCCCGGACACGCTGCTCCCCGGCCCGCTGCGCCCCACCTTACCTTGGTGAGCTGAGCGATCTTCTTGCACATTTTCACGTGCATCTCAGGATCACAGTCCATTCTCCAGCTGCCGCCGACACGGGTGTCGGCTTTGGAGCCAGGGCAAGCCCCAGGCAGGTGGATTTTGCTGTTGAGAGCAGAAGCCATCGCTAAAACGCGTCCCGCACTCACGCTGGTGGTCTCCCTGCTCTCCGTGTGCACGTGCGTGCGCGTGCGGGTGTGTGGGCTTTCTCAGAGAGGTAGCACTGCAGTCCCGCCGCCTGCACCGCCGCGTGGCCCCTTCTTCCCAAGATCTCCGCCTCCCAGGCGCAATACGCGCGCCCACCCTCCCTCTCTCACGCGGGCTCACCGACTCGCTGGCTCCGCGAGCACCCGCGCCCTGCAGCGAGGCGCGGGAGCCCGGCACTTGCCAGATGATCCCTGTCAGCGCGCAGCTCCCTAGCAGGGGGAGAGCTTCCGAGGCTAGGAGTCGCTGGCTTTGGGGGACTTGGGGTAGGCGGGCGCGGCGCTCTTGGACCAGTGGATGACGCAGGGGTCTGGACGTGGTGGCGACGGACCCTCCCCAAGCAGGGCATCCCAGGCCGAGGAGGAAGAGGCTCCCACCAGAGACAGGGCACCATAGCCGGCGGCTCCTTAGTCTCTGGAGTTGAGGGAGGAGGTGGGGTGCAGTATGCTAAGGGAGGGCCACAGAGGGCAGGGCGAGCCACCCCGACGCGAGGAGGTGCGGGGTCCAGGGCGCAGAGCCGGCATTGCAGGAGCACACAGCCGGGCTGTGGCTGGGAGCCCTCCTTCCCGGATCTTGGGGAGGAGCCCAGGCGTTGTGGGAGGATTGCCGGAGATCCCGAACAAAGCGTTCGAGAAGCCAAGGGCATAGCGGGGGAACTGCTGACCGAAATCTGAAATCAGACAGTGCGGAATACAAAGTGCGGGAAGAGCAGAGAAAAAGTCATCAGAGAGGTAGAAAGCATGTTCAGGTGCAGGAAAGGAGGAAGCGACGCGGAAAGCAGGGGCAGTTGACTGATGGAGCTGAAAATCTTAAGAAAACCGAGCTCAGTGAAAGTGAAATAACTTGCCCAAATACACACTACTGGCCTTGGGCCGACTGGAGCCAGAATCCCGTCAAGTTCTCAGATTTGAACCTGGTGTCTGTTTGGTGACGGGAGACCAGACTCTTTCTGGCTGTCTTTCTCTGGTTTCAAACAGTGGGCTTTACAGAAAAGTGACAGCTCCTAGATCAGATTTTCCTCAAGTGTGAATAATAGCATCGTCATTCTAAGTGGAGTTTTAATAATCATCAGCAAGCAAGCTTCAAAGGGTCTCGGCTTGGCGCCTGTGGCTCAACCGGCTAAGGCACCAGCCACGTACACCTGAGCTGGCAGGTTCGAATCCAGCCCAGGCG
Organism: Perodicticus potto; assembly: GCA_963574655.1. Lineage (NCBI taxonomy): Eukaryota > Metazoa > Chordata > Mammalia > Primates > Lorisidae > Perodicticus > Perodicticus potto. The sequence continues at coordinate 116,445 of CAUYRH010009906.1, read as the reverse complement.
CGCCAAACAACAACGACGGCTGCAACCAAAAAATGGCCGGGCGTTGTGGGCGGCGCCTCTAGTACCAGCTGCCTGGGAGGCGGGGGCAAGAGACTCGCTTGAGCCCAGGAATTGGAGGTTGCTGTGAGCTGTGATGCTACAGCACTCTATCCAGGGTGACAGCTTGAGGCTCTGTCTCAAAAACAAACAAACAAACAAACAAACAAACAAAAAAAAAAAAAGACAAAAACCAAAAAAAACAAAGGGTCTCAGAAACCACAGTCCCACCCCTCTGTACTGAAGGTGTCAACAATATGCATTTTTATAGATGAGGGAAATTGATTCAGAACATTGTCAAATCAGGTATTTACAAATAGTTTCTGAAAGGAAATATTCTTATTCTAGGTTCTTTATTCCCCTCCTTCCCACTACATTACACTGGATAACAATGGCCAACCTAGGGTTTCAGTTTCTAGTTTTATTATCTTAGGTTCCTTCTCCAGGACATGCCTTCCTACCCTCAAAAGATGGAAGAAAGAATATTCGTTTCTCAAATACTTTGGCCACAAAGTGACACACCAATTCTGTTGCCAATCCATTGGCAAAAACTGATTACAGGCTTTATCTAAATGTAAGGGGGGTCTGGGAAATGTAATTCCTGGCTTCCTGGCTGGTTAGCAATTTCTCTCTTTCTTTTATTCTTTTGAGACAGGGTCTTGATCTGTCTCTAGTGCTAAGAGCATCCTACTGTCATCACAGCTCACAGCAACCTCAAACTCTGGGGATCAAGTGATCCTCCTACCTCAGCCTCTGGAATAACTGAGACTACAGGTATATGTCCCCACACTCTAATCTGTAGAGACACAGGCATGCTGTGTTGTTCACTCCTGGCCCTAAATGATCCTTCCAATTTGTTTTCCTGAAGTGCCACGATTATAGGTGTGCGCCACTATGCCTGATCTGGGTAGCAATTTCTCAGAATAACTTTACACAATGAAAAGGGAGCATGCATTTTTGATAGGCGTATACTTATCTACTGCAAGTAATTCAGACTTATTATTGATATCTGAACATTTGATTTTAAATAAAGGTAAACATTCTGGATATAAACTGAGGTGAAAAAAAAATCTCACTAAGATGTAAGCTTTATAAAGGCAGGAATTTTTGTCTGCTTTATTTACAGCTAAAATTCCAGCACTGAGTACTTGGTACTGTGTAGGTACTCAACAAGTATTTGTTAACTAACTTAATGAATGTGCTATCAATCAGCCAAAACACTAATGTGTATATACTGTAAAAGTGAAGTGGTACAAATAATGATTATGACACTGTCAATTTTATGTACAGAAACATGTTGAGAATTTTCTGGTAGTTGAGTAACAAGAGAATAGGTGAATAAGAATATTACTTAAATAACATCTAAAGGTTTATCTCAAGTGTATAAAAATATTCAAATAACAATACAAGGCAAAATAATAAATATTCAATCACTTATCATTTTAATAGTTAGAAATTGGGTTTTCTTAACATTCAAAAATTTAGAAAAAGTATGTGTTAAGACCTATATTCAATTTTTAGTTGTTGTATGCCTTTAAATACTTAATTTCTAAGAAAAAGTCCAATTTGAGAATTCTTCAGTCTTTTCGGGATAAATTAAAAACAGCATGTCAAACTTTGCTACCCCAAATTTCATGAAAAGAACAAACTCCAAAAATATATAAATCACACATACACGTATGATAAGTCACCTTTAATCTGGATAAAATAAAGAATATGGGTAAGAGAAGAACGTACTAGAGAAAAATGTGATACTTAAAACATTCTGTTCTTAAAATATTCTATTCTTATGTTCTTAAAATAATCTATGATACTTAAAATATTCTTGAAAATATAACTGAAATGTAAAAGTTAAAACAATAAAAAGTAAAATGGGAGAATATCTTCATAATATTTAAGTTAACAAAGGTTTGTTGCTTTAACCATAACAGAAAAAGATCCTGATAAACTGGATTTCATAAAAATTAAAAATATACCATTAAGAAAGTAAAAGGCCAGGTATAGATTGGCATAAGATATTCATAATAAACATCTCTGAAAAACAATTTGTATACAGTGTATGGGAAGAATTACTACAAATCAATAAAGAAAAGATAATCTAATTTATAAGTAGATAAGTCTTAAATAAGTACTTTCAAAAGAGGTATGTGAATGGCCAATAAGCATATAAAAATGTGCTCAACCTTGCTAATCACAAAAGAAATGTAAATTAAAAAGCCACATGGAGATACACCATTAGACAACCATCAGAACTGGTAAAACTAAAAGGATGAACAATAACAAGTGTTTGTAAAGATGTGGAGTAACTGTGTAGAAATGCAAAATGAAACAATCACTTTGGGAAGTATTTGTAGTTTTACTAAAACTAAACACATACCAACCTTATGGCACAGCAATTTGACTCCTAGGTATATACAGAAAACACAGAATATGTATTGCAGTTTTATTTATAAACCTCCAAGTTGGAAAAGAACTCAAGATGTCAACCAGTGAAAGAACAGATGGATTATGGTATACTCATATGATGGAATAGTTTACAATAATAAAAAAAAGAAGTACTTTTATGACGGAATCAAGCATAAAACAATACATACCATATCAGCCCATTCACATGAAGTTTGAGAACATGCAAAACGTAACTATCTTTATAGAACAGTAGTTATTTCTGGAGGAGGTATAAACTGTGATCAAAGAACTAGCCAATCACAAAGTTTTAGTACTTTGATCTGAATGTGTACATCCTGATATGACCATAATATGAATGCATACATATGTAAAAGATCATCAAGAAGTACATTTACAAGGCCAGTTGCCCTGGCTCATACTTGTAATCTTAGCACTCTGGAAGGCTGAGGCAGGTGGACTGCCTGAGTTTGGGAGTTCCAGAGCAGTCTGAGCAACAGTGAGACCCCATCTCTACTAAAAAATAGAAAAACTATCTGGGCGTAGTGGCACACACCTGTAGTCCTAGCTACTCCAGAGGCTGAGGCAAGAGGATTGCTTAAGCTCAAGAATTTTGAGGTTGCTGTGAGCTATGAGGCCAAGGCAATTTATCTAGGGTGACAGAATGAGGCTGTCTCAAAAAAAAAAGTACACTGACAATTATTGCATGTTATGTATTTTACTGTGTATATGTTATTACTAACAAAAAAAGAGATAGACATATTGGCCTGACATGACTTTTGGCGACAGAAAGGAAACATAATAGCCCACAAATCACTTGTAATTAAATCAAAATTTATTTGAGATTATATTATATATACAAGTAAAGCACAGAAAAAACTCTCAACCATAACTTATAGGAAATAAATCTAAAATATTATGTAGGAATACATTATGGATCAACCACTGGATGTAACCAAATCTTGACAGTAAAAACAGTATGGAATATGAAATTTCAAACTACTATTTAAAAAAAAATAGATACAAGTTGAGTATCCCATATCTTTTATTTTTTTTTTGAGACAGAGTCTCACTATGTTGCCCTCGGTAGAGTGTAATCCCATCACAGCAACCTCAAACTCTTGGGCTTAATGATTCTCTTGCCTCAGCCTCCCAAGTAGCTGGGTCTATAGGCTTTGTTGTAGTTGTCATTGTTGTTTGGTACGCCCCGGTCGGGTGTGGCCAGTGCCCTAGCCGCTGAGCTACAGGCACCAAGCTGAGTATCCCTTATCTTAAAAAATTGGGACAAGGAAGTGTTTTGGATTTTGAATTTTTTCAGATTTTGGCATATTTTCGTGTATATAATGAGCTATTTGTGGGGATGGGACCTAAGTCTATTTATAGAATTCATTTATGTTTCACATACATTTTATACGCATAGCCAGATAAAGTATTTTTAATAAACTATGTGCTGTGAATCTTGACTACAACCTGTTACATGAGGTCAGGTATGGAATTTTCCACTTGTGGCATCATGTCTGTGCACAAAAAGTTTTGGATTTTGGAGCATTTTAAATTTCAAATTTTTGGATTAGGGATGCTCAAACTGTAATTCCATAAATGTAAACAAAAAGCTTGTTGAAATTACTGTTACAGACTAGGCATCATGTCTGTAAATAAAAAATTATTGCAATTCACCTAAGCAAAGGACAAAGTTCCTTTTACATAATAAATTGAAAAACTTTCTTTTTTCCTGAAAATATCTGCTTCAGAGCACATCTTAATAAAGTTGAGCATCTATTGCAATTGGAGTATGATGCCTGAAGGACCAATCTTATAATGGACAATACAATTTTACTATATTTTTAATGTCAAACTTCTAAAATCTGATTACTAAATTATAACGTAATTACTTTTTCTTTTTTTTGAGATACTCTAGGTCACCCTGGGTAGAGTGCGGTGGTGTCATAGCTCATAGCAACTTCAAATTCCTGGGCTCAAGTGACCCGCTTGTCTCAGCCTCCTGAGTAACTGGGATTACAGGCACCTGCCACAATGCCCAGCTATTTTTAGAGACAGGGTCTTGCTCTGGCTGGTCTCGAACTTGTAAGCCCAAGAGATCTACCTGCCTTGGTCTCCCAGAGTGTTAATATTACAGGCATGAGTCACCACGCCCGGCCGCAGATTTATTCTTGGAAGAGTGCACATATCCAAAATGCTTATGTGGGGGAACTTTAATCTCATTTTACCATTAAGTTAGTTTCCTATGTATTTATACTATTTCTCTTTTTCCCTAAAGTTACAAAATTGGTCTTACTTCTTTCTTCATTTTCCATAGTAGTCAAACACTTTGTTCCATGTTTCCCTACAGACCTACTTCCTGGAAGCACTATCCTACTTACTTGACAAAGTAGACACCTGACGACTGTCCTTCATTGCCTTCTGTTGTGACATCTTGTGGCTTCAGAATCCCATGCCTTCTTAAATTGTTCCCTTGTTTTGATGAGGCACCTTCTGCAGTGGCCTCCTAAGAAAGGATAAATAGTTGAAATAAAATTTTGAGACTGTAAGGTCCATACTTGATTGGTTTGGGTGCAGAATTGTAGGTTGGAAATCATTTCTCCTTTTAAATTTAAAGGCTTCCTGTTATAGTCTTCCAGCATTCAGAGCTGCTACTATGAAGTCTAAACACCCTTCTGCAAATTCATCCTTTTTATGTAACCTGTTCTCCCCAGCCCCTTTAGAAGCTTTTAGGATTTTCTATAATCCTGGCCTCTTGAAATATCATATGATGTGCTTTTAAAATTTGTTTTGCTGGCCAGTCAGTGGATCCTTTAAACTTAGAAGATTAATGTCCTATGTTTTCTGGAAATGTTCCTTTTTTTCTCTTTCTTCACCTCCTTTCTCTGTTCTCTCATTTTGGAACTCTTATTAATTGGATGTTACTACTTGTTCTGATCTGATTTTTTTTGTTCTTGCCTACGTTTCATTTCTGCTTTTTTTTTTGTTTTTTTTTTGAGGTTTTGGCTGGGGCTGGGTTTGAACCCACCACCTCTGGCATATGGGGCTGGTGCCCTACTCCCTTGAGCCACAGGTGCCACCCATTTCTGCCTTTTTGTTCTATTTTTTGAAATTTCTTTAGCTTATTTCCCAACACATCTGCTAAATATTTAATTTTGGTTTTCTTATTTTTCTAGTAACTCTTATTTTCTGATTGTTCATTTTTTATAGTATCTTATTCTTACTTCATGAATGCAATATATGCTCCTACGTTTTTGAGACCATCATATCTTCTTTGGGGAGTTTTAGGTTCATCTTTCATGGTGAAGGATTCCTTAAATGTCTAGTGAACCTGCCTATCAGTGTATAGTAATTTTAAGTGACTGAAAGCCAATTATGAATGAGCAGGGCTCATGGGCTCTGAGTTTCACTGCAATAGTGTCAAGCTGTTTTTTTCCTTGTTCATCTTTTGGATAAGGTGGGCAGGGGCTGGGAATAAGCCTGGTTGCCAGATTTTATAGCTGGGTAGAGAAAGCTGACTGGAGGCTCATCATGTTCAGAATAACGACATTCTCTCAACTGTCCTGTCTTCAGTATAACACACCACTACCACCACCACCATCCCCCAGTCCTAAATCTATTTGGTTTAATTTTTGCAGAGAATAAGCTTCAATCTTTTGCTAGAAAGATTGGTAGATTGGTAGAGAGATAGTTGCCTGGTCAGAAAGGGAGGGCAAAAACAAACCTTCAAATAATTCCCATTTTCCACTTTGCTTCATACCCTCACCTTTCAGGGTACCTTATGTCTTCAAATCCTTGAGCCTTCTGGGTTCTGGAAGGCAAAGACAGGTGTTCCAAATTTGGCAGACTTTTTCTGTGATGAAGAATGGCTGCCAGAACTGCCTTACCTATCAAATAAAAATTAAAAAAAGAGGAATACACTTAATCTTTCCCTTCATAGTAGAGTAAGTAACTGCTCAAAGTATACAGAAACAAAAACAACAAACCAAACCAATCTACTATTGAGACACCATTTTGAAAATTATGTAATGGAAATGTAATAGTTATATGGTTATTTTAGCTCAATATCATGTGTCTTTCATAAAAAAAATCTTGTATCTGCTAAAATTGGACCTCATTCCCCCCACTTAGTACTAACCTTATGTCAACTATGTGTAAGCCTCCCTTACTCAGTTATTTAGAAGTAAAAACATAATGCATTATAGAAAGAGCCAGACTGTTTCTCGGGAACAACTACATGACTACAACCCAAGCTTAATCAGTGCTAATACATTTATAGGGTTGGCAATAAAATAAGGAAGCTAAATTCAGGAAGTTAAATTTGAAATTCTGGTAACTTCTGGGTAGTATATTTCCCATATTTCACTGCATATCTGAAATTCAAATTTACAATGATTAGTGTCCTGTATTTCTACTTGCTAAATCTGGCAACCCAACACACTTAAAGAAATGTGTTCTACATAGAACATAACATCAAAAAGCTAGGTTTAAAGGAAAACTGGGTTCTGGATCAAAGCTTTAAAACCACTGGGAAAGTCTACTTCACTATCAAGAAAGTAGACAGGAGCCAACACTTTGTAATAAGTCCTCCTGGAAGGCATTGGCTGTGGCCAACATCAATGCTAGCTTTCAATTAATTTAGGAATTTGGGTTCTTTGCTATTCTCTCAAGCCATTTTAGTTATTCAGGATGCAACTATAAAGCCAACCTAGGACATTGTTTTCTTTGGTGGAAGATGGCCATGGCTCTGGTCTGTTCCACCTCCGAGTACCTCCCAAAAGTTGCCCCCTACTGGACTATTGTCTAATTAACACAATGTAAAACAGCAGTTTTTTTATTTTTGGAGTTTCACAGCTCATGCTGTTACCAGTATTTTTTCTTTTCTTGGAGATCCAAGAATGAACCCCCAGACCACACCAGTAAGCTGCAGGACAAAGTTCAATTTGCAGAGGACACTTCTGCAACAAAGCCTCTGGCAGTGGCAAAAATTCCCAAATGGGAAGACCCGTGGTTTTTTGGCCAGGGCTGGGTTTGAACCCGCCACCACCGGCAGGGATTCACATATTGCTTGCGAGAAGGGGGAAATCCTGGGAACAGGTCACACTGGTCCAGAAGCTACAGGAGCTGACAGATAAAAACCATGCCGAGGGCCATGCACAGTGGGTCACGCCTGTAATTCTAGCACTCTGAGAGGCAGAGAAAGGTGAATTGCCTGAGTTCACAGGTTCAAGACCAGCCTGAGCCAGAGTGAGACCTCGTCACTAAAAATAGCCCTGGGTTGTGGTGGGTGCCTGTAGTCTGAGCTACTTAGGAGGCTGAGGCAAGAGAATTGCTTGAGCCCAAGAGTTTGAGGTTGCTGTGAGCTATGGAGCCACAGCACTCTAACAAGGGCAACAAAAAAGAAAATCCCATCCAAGTTGATTAGCGAAGGAATGTATGAGCAAATGAATGAGGTCCTCAAAGTTCCCCACCTAAGCAAAGCAGCAGGATCTATGCTTTCCATTCCAAGAGGGGCCCTGTGGATGACATCCTGCTCGTGTCCATTTTGCTCAGGCCTAGAAAATGGGGTCTCTGTCCAGCCCTGATCATGGGAACCCTGTATCAATACCACAGATGGAAAGGTAATGGCCACGGGCTTAGCAGTTAACATAAAAATTTACCCCAAATAAGAATATATAAGCCCTTTAACTGCCAGGAATCTTAACCCTCATTTTAAGATTCTTTCCTCAGGTTTGTTTGAATCTAACTTGATACACCAGCTTAGTTTGTGTGTATATTAGGAACTCGGTTTTAATCTTGTCAGTCTGACCATGATCCTGAATCTCCTACTGCATAATGATCCCAGGAACTTTCATATCATGTGTCAGTCATTTGTCTTCCCAAATAAACTGCCCAAATTCCAGTTAACTATTTTATGAATCAACCCTAAACTATTAACATTTCTGACTCCACAGTTTAGAAGCAACAAAGCTGTTGCTGTTTATCTGCCACTCTATTATTTTAAATCAGGCATTTGTTTTCCACATCTCATTCAGAAGAGCTGGTCATCTCTTCCAGCTCACAGGAGGTTGGAAGCTAGCAAATGTCTGATCATTGTGGTTTCCTTACCCTTTTTATTTTCTTGGTCTCACTTCCAAAACTCTTTAACAGTATATAATCTCACTGCTGCTACTAATTCAAAGAGCTTTGTAGACAACATACAATTATCAGACTCAACTATGTAGTCATTAGCTACTGTTTACAATTGACAGATAGAATCATGAAGGTTTTTCTTTTAACAAGATGGGACAGAAGCACCTGGTGCTTACTGCCATCTAGTGTAGTTCCCTCAGTCCAAAGGTGTACTGATGCTAACAGCTTGCATCAAGGTATCGCATGAAGTCTGAACAGCTGTCCAGACTCTTTCATATATGCCAGCCATCTGAGCAAAATACTTTTGATCTTTGTGCCACTGTTGTGAATTTAGCATATACAACTGTATATGTACATGAAATGTTTATATGTTTTATCTATTTCCTTGACTATCCCTAGGGAAGTTTAATTGTTGGAGTGTCCCTACCACCACATGAATTTCCACTACATCTGGACTGCTGCTCTATGCAATTTTATATGATCCTCCACAACAAGTCATTTTCAAATATTTCAAAGGCCTATACAGATAGGGTTTATTTAGCCAGAGACAGCCTGATGGGAGCCTATAGTAATGTTTATCCTATAATGCAGGCATCATTAATAGATTTGCAGTAGTGTAGGCCAGGTTTCAAACTACATTCCCCTAGGAAAAATAAGCCCTGAAGGGTGTCATATATATAGGCAAAACTCTATAAAAACTGAGGAAGAAATTCAGATTCCTGGCATTTTCCTTTGTGCAGACAGAGTAATTCGCCTCTTTAGAAATGAATGTCAGAGGAGTCTTCTCAGAAAGCTTATTGGGTAGCCAACTTCTTGTTTTCTACATGGTTAATCTATAGGCTGGGTAGCAAAGGGATAGTCTACTTTTTCCTTCCCAATGATTAGATAGTCCATTCAGATAGGCAGGGTGATGGGAGAACTGCGTGTGGAGAATGTTCAACTTATCTTTTGTAATATGGTCTCTTTGGACTAAGTCACCATTGAAGTTCTTGTTTATCCACATAAGGTTTGTCAAAGGATATTCTCACAATGCATTTTTTTATAGATGAGTTACAGGATCCTTGGGTATATATTCAGTACTTGATAGTATTTTGACTTGCAAGGGCACAACAGTTTGGTTGAGAAGGCATTAGTTTCTCCACTATGGGCTGTGTAATGGTTAACTGTGTACCTTTTTCTCAATTAGCAACATTTGAGATAGCAGAGCAAATGGTGGATCTTTATGGTGATGTAGTGAAGAGTCTGTTAACTGCCTTCTGGAAATCAGTGTAAGAGTAAGCTGTTTTGATGGGTTCAGTATGGGTTGTTTCCTTAATTTTTAGTTAGCCAGTCACAGCAACATCAAGAGACACGTGAATTAGGGCTCTGTTTAAGTATTCAGGTATGGAAGTAGCTCCACTCAATGTTCAGCTTAACTGTTTGGTGGTAAATTACAATGCTCCATTTAGGGTGGGATGATCTCTAGAGGAGGCCGTTTAGGAATTAGTTCCAGTTTAGGGACACAGTAGGAGCAATGGGAAAGTCTCACACCTATCCCTTGAAGTATATGGACTGGTGCGCTTAGATCCAAGAGGTTAGCATTATATAACCAGGAATTAGGATTTAAAGGTTTCCACTGTCTAAAAGGCACTGAACCTGCCAGGCAAGACTCTCAAGAGGTTTGTACCACGGGGTCCTCTTCTTCAGACGAATCCTATTCTTCTCCAGAACCCTCAATTAGGTAATAGATAATGTTGTGCATTCTTCACTTACGAAGAAGCCATCTCAGTTCTCAGGACCAGTTCAGTGTGTACAAGTGTTAGTCACCAGTTCAATGTGTACAAGTGTGGCATAGGTCACACAGTATCTCTTTCAAATCATGGCTACCCAAGAAGAGAAGGGATGTTCATCTAGGCAAGGTGATTTTCTTAATGCAATCTCAACTGATAGTGATACTGTGAAGGGACACTATATATACTGTTTTGTTGGCAGTCATATTGTATTTACCTGGCAATGAAAATAAGCTCAGTAGTTGCCCTGGCTGCCTACTGGTGAAATAACTTTTTTGCAGGGGGAATGATGGGATTAGCTGTCAAGGATGTCTGTGTGCAAAGATTTCATGTTTTTCACAGGCGATGCAAATGCTCTTGAGAATTTAGTTGGTGACTTAGTTGTTGGACTATCAGGAAAGGTAGCCTTAATCTGTAAATGAGAAGACTTGAGACATGATATTAAAGCCTGTGTGACTTTACTGTCCACTTAACTTGAGGGTATCCAAGAAAACGGATGCTATACAAGAAGCCTTATAGACTTTCCCCATTTTATCTCATGGAGTAGGCAGATCTTCCTGTTGTGAATGGCTCTTAGAATCACAAAATTGGGAAGAAGAGTACCGAGTCATTTTAATCTTTCGTTAGTAAGTAACTGGTCCAGATTCTTTTTATAAATATGCAGTTGTAGCCCCAAAAGTTATGTTTTTACAAAAGTAGCTACCTTGTGCTTCAAACTCCAAATAGACAGCTATAGAAGGTAATTTTTTACCATTAGATATGCTTGCTGATATTAGTTTTAGGGGGTCTGTACTCATGGTAACACTTTTGTTTTTTTTTGTTTTTCTGTTTTTGCAGTTTTTGACTGGGGCCGGGTCTGAACCCGCACCTCTGGTATATGGGGCCGGCGCCCTACTCCTTGAGCCACAGGTGCCACCCATGGTAACACTTTTGGATGTTAGCACTCTTGCTGGGACCTCAGAGGTTGTAGCTGTATGACCAATTTCATATAAGCTGTTTTTTGGGAAAAAAAAAACATGAAATTTTCCATCTCCACTTATAACATTAATGAAAATGTCCAAATCTAGAACTAAACCAAACAAGTACAGGCTCACTTTATTTGCAAAAATCACAAATATTACTTAAAAGAATCCAACTGTACATTAAGGACAAAAGAATATGTTGTAATTATATAGAGTCTAATTCAGGAAAGCAAGAGTAGCCCAACTTCAGAAAATTTAGAAATACAAATTCTAAAACTAAAGGAAAAAGATAATTTTATCAATTGTGGATACCTATTTAAGATTTAAAAGACAAAATGAAACATTTTCACCTAACTAGAAAGAGAAATTAACTTTCTCAACTTGGTAAAGGTATCTACCCAAAACTAAGCAAATATTATTCTAAAGGAGATTAGATAGAAGCCTGTTAAAAGTGAAATTAGGTTAACAGTGACCATGTTGACTGGTATTATTTGACATGGTAGTAAAAGTCCTAATTAAAGTTATAAAAAATGACAGGTATAAGAATTAGAACAGATAATAATAATAATCATCTAACTAAGAAAATCTAACATATAAACTATTGGAGCTAGGCTAGGCATGGTAGCTCATGCCTGTAATCCCAGCACTTTGGGAGGCTGAGGTAGATGGACTGCTTGAGGCCAAGAGTTATAGTCTAGCCTGGGCAATATAGTGAGATCCTCTTATTTCAAAAATGACAAAAATTTAATTGGTCATGGTGGCATGCACTGGTAGTCCCAGCTATTTGGGAGGCTAAGGAAGGAGGACGGCTTGAGCCTGAGAGGTTGAAGTTGCAGTGGGCTACATTAACACCACTGTACTCCAGCCTGAGACAGCAAGACCCTGTCTCAAAACAAAACACAACACAACAAACAAATAGACTATTTAAGCTAATAAAAGCCCAAGAAGGTTCCTGCTCTGAGACTAACTTACATATATACATTAATTACTTATATATAACACTTACTATTTGCTAATAGTACTCTAGTAACTACATGTTAACGTATTTAAAATCTTTGTAACACCCTATAAGGTAGGTACATTTACTGCCCACATCTTACACCTGAGATTTAAGTTACCTGACCAAAGTCAAACATCTTAGCAAGTGAGAGATGCAGGGTTTGAATCTAGGCACTCTTAACTTCGATACCAGCAATACTCACTAGAACGTATGTAAGTACATTTCACAGAAGGAAGGAAAAAAACCCTAAATCTATATAGAATTGAGGAACTAATCAATAATATTATACAAGACCCAATAAAAGATAAAGAACATAACTTAAAATACAGATATTCCATGCTCTTGGATAGAATAAATATCATGATACCAACTTTCTTCATATTAATTTATATAATTCGAATCAAAATTTTAAGAAACTCTATAAATGAACTTTAAAGTTTATATGGAAAGAATAAAATTTCACATATAGCCAAACCGACTGTTGACGTGAAGAGTAAGGGGGTTCTCGCCCTTTGTGATATTAAGATTGCTCAAGTCACAGAAATTAAAATAGAGTAGAATTAGTGTAACAACAAATAATCTAATAGCACATAATAGAAATTAGAAATAGTCACATATGTAAAATAATGTAGGGATATAAATCAAAGGGGAATAGATATGTTTACTATGTAGTATTAGAACTATATAGCTCATTATATAAAAAAAGTAAAACTGTATCTCTCTATGACAACTCATGGAGGACTCATGATGGACTAAAGTTCTGCATGGGGATGATAAATTATATAATTAATTGAATATCATACAGAAGAATATCTTTGTGACTTGAGGCTAGGGAAGGACTTCTTAAATAAAAGATGCATAAAGCTGGGGCTGGTGGCTCACACCTGTAATCCTAGCATTCTGGGAAGCTGAGGCAGGAGGAATGCTTGAACCCAGGAATTTGAAGTTGTAATGAGTTAGGCTGAGGCCGTGGCATTCTAGCCTGGGCAAAAGAATGTGACTCTATCCGTTAAACAAAAAAAGGTAAAGCATAAAGAACCTGACCCAAAAATGATGGATTCTATTTATAGAAAAATCCAAAGGCATTAACCATATAATCACTTTATGTCATCAGTTTGGCAAAAGAGAGTTGGATAACACAAACCATTAGTGATACCCCTATGGAAATGAGATGTTGGTGGGATGGTATACTGGGATAATCATTCTGAAGAAAAATCTGGAAGCACTACTTAGACAACTTAACTATTTGTACATCTCATGATCCAGTGACCATACTTTTGGGCATATATATCCTCATTTGTGATAAGGAGTTACAAATGTTTTAGGTTGTGATCACTGGAGAAGTAGAGAGGTAAATGTGCTGGAAGCACATTATAACTATTCATAGCAACATGGATGGATTTTAAAGGCCCAGCTCTAAATAATATCATTATCTCATTAATGTTATTTTGTGGAGGTGATCTGCAAAATGGAAATCAGTGATCATCTCCAGGGACATATATAGTGCTAATAAAGTCATATGGTATAGCCTCAGGTCAGTAACTTTCCTCTGTGAGTATTTCTCCGGCTTCCATACATCCTTTTTATTTACTTCAGTTCCTAACACAGTGTGTGGCATATATGAGTGGCTTAGTAAGTGTATTTGGAAGAATTAATGAGAGATGAAGGTCTGTAGTAGGTAACTACTACAAACATGTTTTATATTATTCCAGCAAGAGAAGAACTCCCAAATAGTATTTAGGTGTCCATTAAGTTCACGTGCAATCTAAGATAGTTGTAACTTTGTAAGTATATGTGATAGAATTCGTAAAAAGGATTAGAAAGAAATACTTATAGCTCGGCGCTGAAGCACAGTAGTTATGGCGCCAGCCACAAACACCGAGACTGGCGGGTTCAAACCCAACTGGAGCCAGCTAAACAATGCAACAACAACAAAAAAGCTGGGTGCTGTGGTGGACGCCTGTAGTCCCAGTTACTTGGGAGGCTGAGGCAAGAGAATCACTGAAGCCTGAGAGTTGGAAGTTGCTGTGAGCTGTGATACCACAGCACTCTACTAAGGATGACATAGTGAGATTCTGTCTCAAAAAAAAAAAAAAAAGAAAGAAATACTTACATTTTTTATTTTTAATTTTCAACATGCCCACCATCATTACTAATAAGAATATGATTCTATAGTTCTTGGAAAACATTTTCATGCTGATTTTCAGTAATAGCAGCAATCACATCAATTATCTTAGCTTGCAAGTCTTTTAAAGATTGAAAAAACATTAGTTTTCACATGTCCCCATAAAAAGAAATCCAATAGAGTCAAATCTGGTGAATGTTGAGGCCAAGAAAATGGTCCACCTCTTCCAATCTATTAGGGAATTTCTCATACAGAAATCATCTAACATGTAAAGCAAAGTGACAAGGAGCATCATGATGTTGAAATACTATATTCTCTATCAGTCCTAATTGTTCAAGCTGAGGAATAAAGTAATTTTGCAGCGTTTCTAAACAGCTATCACCCAAAAAAGAATGGCCTTATGACTTGATTTTTTCCCAAAGCACACCACACATTAACTATGGGAGAATCCCTTTCATGTTCAACAGATTCATGTGGATTTTCAGTTCCCCAAATATGACAATTATGCCTGTTGACCTTGCCACTAATATGGAATGTTGCTTTATCAGAGAACATGAAATTACTCAAAAATGCATCATTGTTGCTAAGTTTTTCATTTAACTGGTGGCAAAGTTAGTCATGCACGATAATCTTCTTCTAACAATATTGGATGCACTTGAATTTTGTACACTTTCATGTGAAGTCTTGTCCATAGAATCTTATGCACAGTAGACTCTGAAAAGATTCTTGTCTTAATAACATTCTTGGACTTGCCTCAAAAGTTTCTTCTATGATGCTACAGCTTCTTCAATTATCATTGACAAAACCTATTTCTTTAAATGTTTTCATCCACTTGGATATGGAATTCCTGTGTGACGCCTCTTTCTTGTAATGGGTTCTAAACCTTCTTTGGACAGCAGAGGTAGATTTTAGTTCAACCAACCAAAAAACACAATTTACTTTCTCTTCTAGTGAAGCCATAGGTCAATAGTGATTCTGAAAAATAAGTAATTTTTAAGTGAAATTTCTAAAAATAAAACTTCTAAGGAAAAAACTAGATACATTGAGCTTTCTAATCCTTTTAATGAATTCTTTCTAACACATATACTTACAAAGGTAGAACTATTTTAAATTGCACATAAACTTTAAGGATACCCTGTATTTTGGACAAAGATAACAAGAATTTTTAAAAGCAGGATCAACCCATATGATGCTACTATACACATGTAAAAGAAACTGCTCATAATTTCATCTTTCAGATGAAACATAAATGTAAATACTTGTACAAGTTTATATAATGCCATTACCTATTTCAATCTGGAAAGAATAATCAACCTCTGTCACAGACCATAAGTCTTGATTTTATTGAGACAGGAGAAGCTACTGGCTTTTAATGGCTAGTCCTCTCATATTTTTATTATTTTCGTATCAACCAGATTGCATCTGCAAGATTTATTGGCTACATTTCAGCTATTGTGTTACTCAGAGCATCTTAAATAGCCTCATTTTATTTTTTTAAATCAGCAGTAAGATAGAAAAGGTCTATTTGAAGGCATATGTAAAGACAAATGCCATAACAGTGAGCCCATTAGTGCTATTCCTTTACATTCCATATACATAATTTTTCCATATCAAAACTAAATTAACCACACCTACTCTATATACTTCCATGTATAATGGAAGAATGACTTTTGAAATTTCAGAACAAAATAACTTTACAATACTTATTCTTTAGTTTCTGTTATTTCTTCAATTAAGTTTACCAAGGAAGAGATTTATTCCCATACTTGCTATTATTTGTTCTTCTTTCCCATAGCACGAAAAGCAAGTCAGAAAACATGTAGTTTTTATAGCAGTGAGACCATGATATTTAAATTTACTCTATTATCTTTAGAACTTCTACAGATTATGAAATAAAAAGATAATCAAAATACAGTTAGGCTGACCTCTGGTGGACAGATGCTTCATCATTCAGTAACTGACAAAATGACAATGAAGAAATATTATTAGAAACTTCACAAAGCAATAAAGGTAGCACATTCCCAAAGCATAAAAAAGGTGGGCAATTAAAAGCCACAAAATAAGAAGAATGCCACCAAATATTCGTTTGTTCTAATTCTTACGTTAGCCGATTTTACATTAAAAATAAACCGTGTATGAAGGAGTTATTCAAGTACAGAATAGTTCTACAAGACCAGACAATTAAGTTTGGGCACTCATCCTAGAAAAGGTGCTACATACTTCATTACTGAATATCATTATGGTTCCCTTCCAAGTACTCCTCTAGGTAAGCTAAACACAAATTTGACAGCACCTAGTCCACCCTTCAAAACAGTTTTTCTAGGATAAGTTGGAGAACTTAATAGTTTAATTTTGTATGCTGTCTAATAAACTGTCATCACTAGCCACATGTGCCTAAACAGCAACTGAAATGTGGTTAGTGCAAAATAATACCCAACTTGGAAACACAGTAGGAAAAAAAAAGTATCTCTTAATAATTTATACTGATCACATGATTAGATAGATACAATTAAAAATTAATGTCCTGGCTCGGCACCTGTGGCTCAAGTGGCTAATGCGCCAGCCACATACACCAGAGATGACAGGTTCCAATCCAGCTCAGGCCTGCCCAACAATGACAACTGCAACCAAAAAATAGCCACATTGTGGCAGGCACCTGTGGTCCCAGCTACTCAGGAGGCTGAGGCAAGAGAATAACCTAAGCCCAGGAGCTGGAGGTTGCTGTGAGCTGTGACACCACAGCACTCTAAAAAGGGCAACAAAGTGAGACTGTCTCTTAAAAGAAAAAGATATTCATATAATGGAATATTATATTAATAGCAACCTGTCTGTATCTTAGTTTCCTCATTTTAAAAGTACACTGAAGGTATATCACAGTTGTAAGGATTAAATGAAGGAAAGTGCTTAGAAGGGTGTCTGGCACACGGATCAATAGAGTGCAAGCTACTATTATTAACATATCAATAATAAAGCTCAATAATGCCATTGATTGAAAAAGCAAGTTGTGCATACAATTATTCATGTGATTAAAACATGCAGAACAGTACAATATACTCATTCACGTTGTTAATATATAAAAATTTGTGTGGTAAAGGTAAAACAGTAAACTCTGGAAATCCATTACTTCTTCGGAGAGAAGGTAATTCAAAAGGAGAAAGGTGTACAAGTGGCTTTAGAAATATCCTTTTGCTTCAGGTGGCAGTGGGTACTGAGATGCATAGGAGGGAAAAAGGCTTCCCTCCACCATCC
The DNA here is from genome assembly GCA_963574655.1 of Perodicticus potto. NCBI lineage: Eukaryota > Metazoa > Chordata > Mammalia > Primates > Lorisidae > Perodicticus > Perodicticus potto. The sequence continues at coordinate 98,769 of CAUYRH010009906.1, read as the reverse complement.
TAGGTTCTTTGGGCTACTATTGAGTTGACATAAGACAGAAAAAGAGGAAAAAACCGTATTTAACTACAGATGTAGGGGAACCCCACAAGGGTCAGATGATTGATGCGTCTTTTGGAGCTTTGGGATTGTGGTGGCAGGGGGCTGTGGCCACAAAAGTTGAGGGAGAAAATAAATACCGAATAAACTGTATGCAGACAGTGTCTCTGGTAACAAAAGTTATCTCAAAGCAATCCTCTCCCCAACACAGACATTTACTAAAAGATTTTCCCTACAGATGTAAAAGAACAGATTTTCACAGCTACTCTTGTGCAGTTTCTCAGCATAACCACCTCAAAATACTCGCCAGGAGTAAAATATGTTTTAGGGTGGCATATTCTGATCTTTTAGTCATTTTAAGATGCTACATCGTGGGCCCCAAAACATGTGTCTTCGTGCTTCGTGCATGATGTCTTTTTGCTTCTGAGGCAGAATTTCCCATGGTCACCCTCCGTAGAGTGCTGTCGCGTCACAGCTCACAGCAACCTTCAACTCTTGGGCTCAAGCGATTCTCTTGCCCCAGCCCCGCGAGTAGCTGGACTACTGACTCCCGCCACATCACCCAGCTATTTTTAAAGACGGGGTCTCCCTCTGGCTCAGACTGGTCTCGAACCCGTGAGTTCAGGCAATCCACCCGCCTGGGCCTCCCAAGTGCTGGGATTACAGGTGTGAGCCACCGCGCCTGGCCCATCTGATTTATTTTCACCTAAAAAAAAGTTTAAAGGACCCAGTTCCTGCTCTTCTTTATCCATCGTCCTTATGCACGTGTGTAAACTAGGTCCGAGCAGCTGGCACATCTGGCCCAGTGAGACCGCGTTTCTCTTCGCCGCCGGGAACTAACGCCCCGAACAGGCCGCGCTCGTCTCCCTCAGGCCTCGGAACGCCCTCCTCAGCGCACCCGGCAGCGTCTCCCTTCTCGGCGGCACCGGTCGCGCGGCCCAGTCTTCGGAACGCCCCACCTTTTCTTCCTCAAAGTCCCCCGAAACGAACCACTCCTCTGGGGATCCCCGGCCCCTTCGGCCGGAGCGGAGCCTGCTCCCCTCAGCAGATGTGTTCTCACCCGTGAAGGAGGGCTTTTTCCTCTATTCTTACCTCGCGCCCAGCCGCACGCACAGCGCCACCAACACCGCGCCGACAGTCTCACCGCTGCTCCTCCGCCCACTCTCCCGGACTACGTCACTACCGGCCAAATCCACTGCCGCTCGGCTTCAGAAGGCAAGTTCCTCAGGGAAAACGGCGAGACAGACCCTGCGCGCATGCGTGCAGACCTTACGGTTCGCGGGGGTGGGGTGGGCGGACCCATCTTTTCCCGCCCTCGTCTTCCGACGCGCTCACGGCAGTCTCGCGGGAGTTCCTTCCCGTGCGGGAGTTATTTGAACTCTCTGGCGGTAACCACGCCCCGGCCTGCCGGAGGCGGGTGTCCCGGGACTCTCTGCGGAGACCTGGGCATTTGAGTGGTGGTGTCGGCTGCAGGCGATCGCGGGCAGGGCTTGTCCCGGCATTGTCTAGGCGCGCCATGGGAGCGGGAAAGAAGCAGCTGTCGGTTAAGGAGGCCTTTCAGCTGGCGCAGCAGCCGCACCAGAACCAGGCCAAGCTGGTGGTGGCACTGACCCGCACCTACCGCACGGTGAGCGCAGCCTTCCCCGGGAGGTGCGCCGAGACCCCAACCTGTTGGCCTTCGCGACCCACCAAAGAGGGACCTGAGGTTCGGGAGAGGTCGGGCGGCGTGGCCCAGATCGGGAAGACCTGGAAACCTGGGCGCCGTCCACCGGTCCGGTCTTTGCTCTTGGCCTGGGGACCGAGGCGGCGCGGACCGCTAATGTTAGTGGTAAACTGAGGCGGGAACGTTAACGAGCCCCGGGGCGACCGGGAACCAAGAACCGAGCCTCCGAGTGGATGCGGGGTCAGGGGTGTCGCCCCGTGGTCCCCACTCACAGCAAACGGCCAAGTCAGTCTAACGTCCTCCCAAGGTTAAGTTGATGCAATATCAAAATCCCAAATTAATCGTTAGGACCCGGCCCTTCTTATTTATTCCTTTCGAGTGGAGCCGTGAGAAGAATTAGGACAATGAATTTTGGGAAGATAAATTATCTTGAGGTCCAAGAAAAATTTAGGATACGATGAGAACGTTGTATACAAAAGAAATTGCTATGTGATAGGAAGGCTTAAAGATGAATATAAAAAAGCCAGTGTTGCTTTTGAGTTCATGAAAAACCATATTTTTATAAAACTGATACTAAGGGCATATTGAGAATGCAGGGTTTGGGGGGGAAAAAAAAATCAAAGGAATCTTTTCACTGTCAGAATTCAAGCTGTGTACTTAGAGAGAAGCACATTATAGCCGGGATAGAAGTTCATGCAAATGCATTTCACTTTATTGGCTTGCTAATTGAGAGTTACTGAGTAAAGATTTAATTTGAATTATGGCTAGCGCTTTTAGCAGTCTTACGGTAATCTTGGAAATCAAGGATTTTTATTAGTGAAATTTATGAAGAGTTTCTTTTGTCTTTCAGGTGGATGATAAAACAGTTTTTCATGAGGAGTTCATTCATTATCTTAAATACGCTTTAGTGGTCTATAAACGTGAACCAGCTGTGGAAAGAGTAATAGAATTTGCAGCAAAGTTTGTTACTTCGTTTCACCAGTCAGATCTGGAAGATGATGAGGAAGAGAAAGATGGTGGCATTTTAAATTACTTGTTTACTTTTCTTTTAAAGGTACTATAAAAACTAGCACTTTGGGAATGCACTGTAGAAACTTGCCATTATTAAAAGAGTCATAGGATTTTGGATGTTTTAGACAACAAAATATCTGGTGTTTGAGAACATGTCAATGAATGAGTCTCCTAACTCCAGCATTAAATGTTTAATGACCCAGTTCTCACGTTTGTATTAGATGAGTTCTCTACATATCTTAAAATTTCCTAGATTGAGGAATATAGTCTTGTAACTTAGCAAATACTTCCTTCAGACTGCTTATTTTGAGGTTGTATACATTACATATTTGGTATTATTTATGAACCAGGGTAACATTACATTAACATTCTTCAGGTAATGAATTACTGTTCAACTTTTTGAATTCTGAACATACAGAGTTCAAATAGTATCATTTAAGAATAGTATGTATTAATAACCATGAATGAATTTTGATTTGTTTTTGTTTTAGTCTCATGAAGCAAACAGCAATGCAGTGAGATTTAGAGTGTGCCAGCTCATAAACAAGCTTTTGGGAAGTATGCCAGAAAATGCCCAGATTGATGATGATATGTTTGATAAAATCAATGAAGCCATGCTTATTAGATTGAAAGATAAGATTCCAAACGTGAGAATACAGGCAGTATTGGCGCTTTCACGACTTCAGAATCCCAAGGATGATGAATGCCCAGTGGTTAATGGTATGTGTAGTTTCCTAAATCTTTTTTCAGTTTTGGTGATTTTGTTAAATTATCAGTAGTTGAATTTTTATAACAAACTATGCAAGAGTATATGTAATGAATATATGATTCAAATAATAAAAAAATCAGGTAGCAGCTACCCAACTTAAACAAAAGAACATCATTAATATCTTCGAAACCTGATTGTATCCCACCCCAGTTGCATCCTTCTCCCGCGAAAGTAACTATTATCCTGAATTTTGGGTTAATTATTTTTTTTAAATTTAATTAAATCAGGTATTACTTAATATTTACTTATTCAACATGCCTCTCTTGATGCTATGTTTTCCTACCATTTTGTGTGAATTGTACTTCATTTTTCTGTTTTTCCCCTCTCAAAATTATTTCTAACATACATCCTTGCTGATACATTTAGTTTCTTAACTATGTTACAGTGTACTGTTACATGGATGTGACAGTTTATTATTTCTAAAGTCAGTGGACCCTGTAATTGTTTCCAGTAATTTTGCTCTTAAAAACAGTGTCTTATGAACTTTCTTAGATACAGCTTCAGGCCTAAGAAGGTTAAGGAGTTTTTCTTGAGGTGGATTTCTTAAGATGTCTAGTATGCAGGTTCAGCTTTATTAGATAGAATGCAAGTATGCCACAAAACAATTTACTAGTTAATATTCTCAATAACAGTTCATAAGTACTTATTGTTCCTCTCTAGTCTTTCATATTATATTTTTAAAAGCTGTTGGTATATATGGTTTGTGTCATTGTTACTTGCAGCCAATTATGTTTCCATATAATTTGCCTGTTAAATATATATTATAATGTATTTTGTCCATTTCTCTATTGGGTTTTTGACTAAAAATCAATTTTTTAAATTGATTTATTGGGGTTCTTTATATATTTCCAAAAGAATTGCTTGAGTTATATTAGTTATAGATCTCTTTCTACTTTGGGTGGCTCATTGTTTTACTCTCTTTGTGGGTATTTTTTGTTGGACAGAAATCCTAATATCAAAAATAAAAATCTTTGCCATTAGGATTTATACTTTCTGTCTCTTAAGTATTCTTCCCCTTTTTCTGGGGTCATAAAGATAGTCATGTTTTACTTTTATATATATGCCTAGGGATAGCTTGGGCACCCTCTGTTTCTTGTTCTCTTTGTTCTTCTTACCAGTTTGTTATTTTTTTAAGAGACAAAATCTTGTTATGTTGCCTTGGCTAGGATAGAATTCCTGGGTCAAATAATCTTTATGCCTCAGCGCCCTGAGTAGCTGTGACTATGGGTGCTCGTCTCTGAACCAGTCTTTTATTACTTGTTTTATAATCGCTTTTGATAACTTGTAGTTGTCGATATCTTTTTGTGTTAAGTCATACACGTGTAAAACACAGATACTTGATAGTCAACATGTTTTTTATAATAAGGCTTGGGATGATGGAAGAAGAACAGATGAATAAAGATATTTAAATACAAGAAATGGGTTCTGTTTCAATGAGTAACAGTCCTTCTTAGGGCTTGTTAAAAACCCGAAACAATGAGCCCTTAACTGCCTGCTGTATTAAAATTTCTCCTAAAAATTGAGAAATAGCAAAGACATAATCTGAATGACCACTTTTCCATGACATTTAGGGGTATTTGTTTTCAGTTTTAGCTTTTAGGTCCAGTCCTTTGACTGATTTCTCATTCCGTCCTTATAAAGGAAATTGGTGAAAAGAAAGCCTACATCTAAAATTTCACTGTGTAGGACAAAATAAAAATGGTATCTTTACAATTTAAAGCCATTTTAAAATATCAAACTGTGCGCTATTTTATAATGATAGCTAATTAATTTCTTTAGTACTAAAATATATTTCTTTATTTTTAGCATATGCTGCTTTGATTGAAAATGATTCAAACCCAGAAGTTAGGCGAGCAGTATTATCTTGTATTGCACCATCAGCAAAGACTTTGCCAAAAATTGTAGGGCGCACCAGGGATGTGAAAGAGGTTGTCAGAAAGCTGGCTTATCAGGTAAGTAAGTCTAATATGTTGTGGAGGCATATTCTTTTTTTTTTTTTTTAACATGGTATCTTATTTATTTTGAAAGGTAAATTTATTTCAAGTTCATGTGAGGGTACAAACAACCAGGTTAAAATATTTGATTTTATTAGGTAGATTCCCTCTGTGGTTATGTCCCCCACACAAAAGGTGTGCCAAACACCCCCATCCTGTGCCCATTCAGTGAGAGCACCCCAACCCCCACCCTCTCCTTTGTTGCAAAGGACAAGAAGTCAATTTCTTCATGTAGTTTTGAAAATACTTGCTGCATGATAATTTCTCCACTTGAGATTTTGTTTTTAATGGAGAATATAGATAACTTATGTAGAATCTTACTGTATTAAATGTTACCAGGCAATTAATTTTGTCTGGAGATTCTGAGTATTTTCCTATGTTGGTAACATTGCTAGTTATGTAATCTATAAATTGTTGAATTTAATGACCATGTTTTTATTGACCTATGTTTTTATTATCTTTTAAAGGTTTTAGCTGAAAAGTTTCATATGAGAGCTCTGTCTATTGCTCAAAGAGTAATGCTCCTTCAACAAGGCCTTAATGACAGATCAGGTAAGGTATATATCTTTATACATAAAACTTCAGTAGATTTTGAGGTTAGACTTAATAAGGTTTAGGAAATACATGTCATAAATTAGGTCAAGTAAGCCAGTCATTCCCATAAACCTGGTGAAATTTATCTTGGTGTATTATGTGAAAAACATTTTCTATATCTAAAGATCTTGGTATTTTGTAGGAACAGACTTCATTTCTTTCAACCTCCTTGTGTTTTATAGATGAGAAACTATGCTTAAGTCTGTAGAGCTAATTCACGTCAGAAGAAGGACAAGATTTCTTTTTTTTTATCTCTCTCTTCCTTTAAAAAATTATTCCTTCTGTGTCTACTTTGATATGAATGTATTCTGTGCATCAAATAAAAATTAAGCGAGACTAGTACAGTTTTTCTACATTTCTTTTTCCTGTCTGTTAAACTAGAGAATCTACTTACAGGAATGATATTTTTAAAATTTCCAATTCCCATGAGAAGGTCGAGATGGCTTTCTTGTGCTGTAAAGAGAAAACTAATGAGTTTAAAAACATTGTCAAGGGACAGAGACTTTAAAAGCTAAGAATAAGGTTTGTTCAGTGATAGATGCTTATATGATGTACTACTACAAATAGCTATCATGTGTAATAGATGAAGTCAGGCAATAAGTGAAATAATAAGTATTATACAGAGGGTGCCAAAAAAAGTATACGAATTTTAAGAAAGGAAGAAAGTGTATTAAAATTGTTATACTCAAGTCACCTCTGACTTCTGTAAATACAAGAGATACTAGATACAATATATAAGATAAATGATACATATTGAATATGGATACATATTAGACTTTTAATAGTTTTTTCCTTTCTTAAAATGTGTATACATTATTTTGGCACCCTCTGTATATTTTGAGTTAACCTCTGGAGCCCATTAAACCCAGGGGAGAAGGACTGTGAGGATTATTTTGTAGGTTGTGATAGTGTTTGGGTATTGGTGCTGAAACTTTTCCGTCTTTATTTGGAAATAACCATCCCAGTGACTATTGCAATGTCATTGTATTTCGTTTCTTCAGTGTGCTTTGTTCTGCCTTTAATCAACTTAATTGTTTCGTAAATATTGACATTATGTTAGTTAAAATAAAGTATAGGAAATGGAAGCTAGAGGGAGCCTTTGTTCATTTATGTTTCAAATGCTTCAACAGATGCTGTGAAAGAAGGTATGCAGAAGCATCTTCTCCAAGGCTGGCTACGTTTCTCAGAGGGAAATATCTTGGAGTTGCTTCATCGTTTGGATGTGGAGAATTCTTCTGAAGTGGCAGTCTCTGTTCTCAGTGCCTTATTTTCTGTGACTCCTCTCAGTGACCTAGTGGGAATCTGTAAAAACAATGATGGCAGGTATATAACAGATTCATTACTTGAAATATAATATCAAAGAGCTTCTGTAATTAAAATTAGTTTTTTCTGCTCATAACTTCTGATTAGTACCTTTTATCTACCCCTCTTTTGTTTGCTTTACTCTGATAAATGTCTTCTTTTTTTCTCTGGTATAAAAACTCATTACTTTACCATACACTATCTACTTTAGCTATGTTTTTTTCCCATCATTTTATTACTTTGATTTTTGCATTAGCCTACCATGAGAAAGTTCAGCAACATGTACCCCTAGTGTATGTTTGCTTATTTGATTTTTTGTGTTTGTTTATTTTTGTGTGTGTATGTGTGTTCACTAAATTTCTTCATTCTTTTTAGTTGTGGGCAGATTAATAACTTTGTAATTAAAAGGGTGGAGGTTGTAAAGCAAATCTTCTCATTCCTATTTTTGTATTCAATTCAATTTTTTCACTGGATATAAAGACCATGCTTTCTTTTATTCGCTTTTTTTAAATGAAGGAGGTTGATCCCACTGGAAACACTGACTCCTGAAATTGTTCTGTATTGGAGTGCTCTTTGTGAATATTTGAAATCAAAAGGAGATGAAGGAGAAGAATTTTTAGAGCAGATTTTGCCAGAGCCTGTAGTGTATGCGGAGTACTTACAGAGGTAAATGTTTTTCTTTTGGTTTGGACTATGCTTGTGTTGCTGCCTGTCAGCCTCCCATACCCCTCCCTCAAACCTCATGCTTGACAGAGAATTAACCCTCTTAGGACATGCAGGAATAAATGTATGTGTTAAGTCTTTCCAAAAGATATCCTCTGCTGGTCAGCACACTGAAAGAGTAAAGTCAGTATGTTTAGGGTCATTTCTTCAACTACTAATTTCACTTTAAAATTATTTTTAAATTTTTTTTGGGGGGGGTATCTTGTTTTCTTTTTTTAAATTTTTTTTTATTAAATCATAACTTTGTACATTGATGCATTTATGGGGTTCAGGGTACTGCTTCAACATACAATGTGAAATGCTTACATTGAACTAAGTAACACATCCATCACAATTATACTCATTACTTAATAGTTTTGAAATGTACCCACTTTAAAATTACGTAAGTAAAACATGAATGCATTCTTGGAAAAGTTCAAATACAGAAGTATATAGAATCAAATGGTGTAATTCTCCCTTTTATCTCCTACTTCCTCAGTCCCACTGATCTTTAGAGTTAACAACTCAGTTAGGGCTTATACTCCAACTTCTTTCTTTGCACTTACATATACTTTTTGAAACACATACATAGGTTTCTTTAAAAATGTAGTATATTCTTTTTGTTTTTTTCCCAACTATTGATACCTGAGATCATTATGTGTTAGTACATGTAAATCTATTACAGTATTAACAGCATATCATTCTATAGTATGGTAGTATTGCCAGGCCAAGAGTATATGTATTTGATGTTAAAGTATACATTTCTAACTTTATGCTTTTGATTCCTTTTTTTAAAAAATGCTTCTGTATAATATGAATTATTAATCTGGATTTCCTTTGTATGGGAAAAATCATACATGAGTTGGGAACATCTATAATTGCGAGAATGCTAATGACATTGAAATAATTCTTTATCAGCCTCAGAGACATAAATAGGAACCTTTGGAAAATTTCCCATAAAAAATTTGAATCATTAATGAAAATACGTTATTCAAATTCTTTTAATTTGTTAGTAAGTTCCCAACAATAGGATAGAATTTACTTTGTATTCCAGATTAGTATTTCGTGGCATAAACATTTGTGTATTTGGACTAATAGAAATTGAAAATGAATCTTTTCTAACTTACTGGTGGGGATCAACTCCTGTCTCATGTTTCTTAACAGATTCTACTTTATTAATTCTGCTTATTTTAGTTATATCCAGAGTATTCCAGTTGTTAATGAAGAACACAGAGGTGATTTTTCCTATATTGGAAATTTGATGACAAAAGAGTTCATAGGTCAACAGTTGATACTGATTATCAAATCTTTGGATACCAATGAAGAAGGAGGAAGGTAATTTCCTGTATTGCAATACAGTCTTGTTACAGTATGATTATATTTGCCCTAGCTTTCTAAAGTGCTTTAAGAAGTTCTCTTTTCTTTTTACTCCTCTCTATATATTTTTATGTATATATATTAAGTATATATGTCTTCAGTTCAATTTCTTCAGAATAAATCTATAAAATTGCAATTTTTTCTTTTCTTTCTTTCTTTTTTTTTTTTTTTTAATTAGAGACAGAGTCTCATTTTGTTGCCCTCAGTAGAGTGCTGTGGCATCACAGCTTACAGTAACCTCCAGCTCTTAGGCCTCGGTGATTCTCCTGCCTCAGCCTCCTGAGCAGCTGAGACCACAGGCGCCTGCCACAATGCCTGGCTAAAATTACAGTTTTTTTATTAAAAATTTATACTACTGTTTAGCATTCTCTAAAATGTCTGATTCATTTGTATTTTTGCCATTTTATCACATTGATTTACTAAATTGTAGGGTGGTTTAGAAAAGTTATTTTTTTGCAGTTTGTACATTTTTTTTCGTATCTATAATGATAAACAAAAATTAAAGAACTAAGACAAATTTAATAACTCCAAAGAGTAGGTAAAATGAAAAAAAAAATAAAAGAGTAAGTAAAATGTTAGAGAAAATGTGTTTTGTCATAATCGTATTTAAATTAAAATAGTTCTTTTTGGTTGCAGGAAAAAACTGCTGACTATTTTACAGGAGATTCTTACCCTACCCACAACCCCGATATCTCTGGTTTCTTTTCTTATTGAGAGATTACTCCATATCATAGTAGATGATAATAAGAGAATAGAAATTGTAAGTAATTTTCCTCATTGTTGATAAGAGGTTTTGTCAATGACGTTGAAAATTATTTTATTTTAAAAACAAAAGAAAATTATTTTGTTTTTTCTTTAGAATCTTGTCTTTGTTTTTAGTTTTCTTTCTAACATCTTTTAATTTCTTAAAACTAAATCCCTCTGTTTCACACACACAATATTTTGAAAATATTATCCTCTTTCTCTTAGTGTACCTATTATTGTACTAAATCAAGGTCAAATGGATCAGGTTTGGAAGGAAGTGACAAGTGGGATAAGGTTTTCAATGAGGTACGGGGCACTAGAGTATTAGAGAACTTGCTCAAGTCATACATACCCAAGTTCAAGTCCCCTCTGGCACCATTTGGCTTTGACTTTGGGCAAATTATTTAGCCTTCTTGTCTATAAAATAAGAATAGTAATGAAACCCACTTTTCCTTGTTCAAAATTGTTATTTTTTTTCCTGGAGTACCCAGAAAGGATAAGTCTGTGTTAGTCTGCTCATAAAAATCAATCATTTGGGCTGCAGGTTAATTTCAGAGGGCATTTCTTTCAACCTCTCCTTGTACATAAATATACATACGTGTCTTATACAACATTCCCAGTTAGTGGTTATTCACCATCTACTTACGTACCTTTTATTTGTGAGGCAGTCTTTCCTGATCAGTCAATTCCAATGTCCTCGTCTGAAAGGAAAAGTCCTTCGTTATGCTGTTATTATTTATGCATTGTGTACATAAATGGAAGAATAAAAGGATATTCTACTTTTCTGTATTTAATTCCCATAGAACTAACGAAGGGAGGAGTTAAGAATTTTAGGCAGAGAATTTTAGTTTATGGTGTCACTTCTAGGCACCATAATTCATTTTTCTGTTTTTCAAACATGAGGGATAATTTATTTTCAACATCTACACTTACGTGCCTATTTACCTTTCTTTCAAATAATTTCCTATTTTATAGACAGATGTATTACTTGGTCTTTTTTTCCCTAAAATTTTCTAGCAAACAAAATGTGTACTATTTTTACCTGTATATTTTTTTTTCTGTTTTTCAATAATAACTTGGAGCTTTACATAGCATTTTGATAACTCTTTGTTGATATAGAGGATATATTAAAGCATATACTCTGACTTATTACTTACCAGGTTACGGAAATTATCTCAGAGATTCGGGCTCCCATTGTTACTGTTGGTGTTACCAATGATCCTGCTGATATGAGAAAGAAAGAACTCAGGGTAAGTTTCTTTTAAAGAAATGGTTAAGTGTATAGAATGGTACAAGTCTATTATATCTTCTTGCTGGACAGTTTTGAAATTGTTCTCTTAAAGTCAAATTATTATTAATGTTAAAGTATAAGAGTACCTGAAATGTTACCAGATTATGTGAGTCTGAAAGATTTACAAATCTGTTTTTGGAAAATTACAACTTTGTGTATGACTGACTATTTAAATTCTGGGTCATTGTTATTAAATAATACTCTTGAATTTGCTATAGATTTTCATATTCATAGTTTTTGTTTAGTGGTGAAACAATTTATATCTTTTCTTAGATGGCTGAAATAAAAGTTAAACTTATTGAAGCAAAAGAAGCTTTGGAAAATTGCATTACCATACAGGATTTTAATCGGGCATCAGAATTAAAAGAAGAAATAAAAGTCTTAGAAGATGCCAAAATAAACCTATTAAAAGAGATGGAACAACTTGAAATTAAAGAGGTCCATATAGAGAAGGTAAGCATAACTTTTTTCATACTAAATCTCAGTGATATTAATCATCTCAACTGGGTGGTGCCTGTGTCTCAGTGAGTAGGGTGCTGGCCCCATATACCAAGGGTGGTGGGTTCCAACCTGGCCCTGGCCGAACTGCAACAAAAAAATAGCCAGGCGTTGTGGCGGGTGCCTGCAGTCCCAGTTGCTGGGGAGGCTGAGACAAGAGAATGGCCTAAGCCCAGGAGCTGGAGGTTGCTGTGAGCCATGAAGTCATGGCACTCTACCAAGGGCGACAAAGTGAGACTCTGTCTCTTAAAAAAAAAAAAAAAAAAAATCATCTCAACTAAACCTTATTTTTTTAACTCACAACACTGTAGGAATAAAAACTATAAGAATATATTCACTTTGGAGAGATTTATAAAAGTAACAAAGTTTAAAAAATTTTTTCCTTCTTGTTCTCTATTTTTGGACTTTAAAATGCCTTACCTAAATTTAAGTGTTAAAGCTAGGATTTTGCTTGCTCGCTGGCTGTGGGAACCTGTAGAAACTGAAGTCTTTTTCTTGCTAGGGAAACTAACTTCCAGTGGTTTGCTTTTGAATTTTGAGTTTTTTTTGTGTGTGTCTTGAATAGTTTATAAATAAAGAAAAATGCATGTGTCTTTCCCTTATTTGTGGAAGACCCTGGACCTTTTTATTGCTAGGAAAAGAATTTCTATGGTAACTATACCATCAAGTGTATATTTTAAAGCTTAATTACTCTTATGTTTTTAGAAAAAGCTAAGGAGATTTTTTTTTTTTTTTAGTGAAATACTAAACTTATATCTAGTAACATTTAAAACTTCTCAGTGATTTTTTTTTTTCAAACTTTGTTGTTTGATAGTCTCTTCAGTGGATTACAATAGAACCCCTGTAAGTTGACCACCCAAGGGATTGTAACAAACTGGTCACCATGTGGAGGTGGTCAACATAAGGAACTAGGCCTGCTGTACTGATCTGTACATATAGTGCATGTCCAGACTACGAAAATTAGATCGAATTAAGGTCAGTGTAGTGAAGTGGTTGATTATTGAGGTTCTATTGTATTTCTTATGAAGTAATTTTTAATTAATGGTATTAATAACCATTCTGTCTTATAAGTAATATGTTAAGATAGAATGGTATTAGTGTATTTGATATTAACTTTAATTCAGTCTTTTAGGATCTTTTATAGTAAACATTTGGTTTAAAAAGTACTGATTAGAGTAATCTCAGAGAGAGTGCTGAATGGGAGAGTTTATTATATTGGGATTAGGTAATGTCCTTGAGTTATATATTGTCTTTAATCTCTCTAGCCATCCGTACTCTAATACCCAACCTTTCCACTGACTATGCATGAACTTTATTTTCATAGCTAGCACCTCATTTCTTTGATAATGTCTATGGATCATTACAGACTATTACATTTGAGGAGTAAATTTAAAGGAAAACCAAAAATATAAACCTGAAAAATGACAGGCTACAGGTCCAAATTAGAGAAATTAAAAAATTAGCAAAGGTGATCTATTATAATTAAGCATTACTTTAATTTGACTGACATTGACCATTTAGGGTTTGTCAGTTTGAGGGTTGTAAACCTATTACAGTATAATTACATTATACTGTAGATGGTATAACATAATAGATGCTATGGTCAGAGAAGTATAGAGGTTTTATAGAGCCATCTAAACCAGTTAGAATATTGTTTGCTTCCTTGGAGGAAGAAATGTTTTAACCTCAGATTTGAATAAAAGTAACAATATAATCTAACACTGTGGTCCCCAAGCCTGGGCCATACACAGTCCGCGGCCTACTGGGAACCTGGGCACACAGCTGGAGTAAGCACTGCTCTGTGTTTATAGCCACTCCCCATTGCTCCTGTCACTGCCTGAGTTCCACCTCCTGTCAGACAAGTGGTGGCATTAGATTCTCAAAGGAACGTGAACCCAGCTGGAAACTGTGCATGTGAGAGAGAAGTAACGAGCTCCCTATGAGATTCTAATTCCTGATGATCTGAGGTGGAGATATGATGCACTTGAATCATCCCAAATGAACTCCCTCCCCCATCTTTTCCCAGTCCATTCTATTAAACCTGTCCCTAATGCCAAAAAGGTTGGGGACTGCTGATGTAAGAGTTACGGCATGCTCTTCCTGTGGTAGTAACTGCATTAATCACTTCACAATTGTAAATTCATTGTAGGGTTCTCACAAGAACCCTATGAAGTTGGTACTGTTATTATCTTCATTTTATAAAGGATGTGTAACTTGCCCAAAGTCATACAAATAATAATTGGTAGAGGCAGGATTCAAACCCAAGCAGTGGCTCTAGATTTTGTGCTTTTAATGCACTCTATGCTGCCTGTCCTCAATGAATTATTAAGGGTATTGTACACAGATGTAATGACTAGTGTGGTGGCCCAGGAATTAAAGTGTGTGTGCCTGTTGTGTTGTACAACTTCAGGTCCATATGACTGAGAATTGAGGGGTAGAAGTAAGAGGTAAATCTAGGGAAAAATTAAGGGCTTTGTACGGCTTTGTGTAAACAATATTAAAGATTTTGTATCATACTTAAGGATTGCGGTGAACCACTAATAGTTTAAGTGCTAGGATAAGTCTCATGTCTTAGAAAGACCTCTGTTGTTCAAGAAATGGATTGGAGAATGGTAAAACCTAAACAAGTGTTGTATTTGGGAGACTGTTATAGCAGCCTGAGTAAGGTACTGACAGTGGTTATGGAAAGTAGTAATGACTTTGAGAGATATTTAGAAATTAGTAACAAAGAGAGGAGGGAGTCAAGAACGTATCTTAGGTCTCTTGGTTTGGACAGCTGGGTAGATGGTGATAAATGACATTATGGAGATAGAAAGTACAGGAGGAGGAGAGGTTCAAGTAATGGTAAGTAGTTTTCTTTTGGACATGTTGAGTTTGAGAATCCGTGGAACCTCCAAAAGAAGATGTCTTATAGATGTCTTATGTCTTATAGTATGAGTCTGAAACTTAGGAATCTCTGGGCTAGCTCATAGATGATAAATAAAGTTGTACATAGAATGACTGGAGAAGATCACGCAGAAAGTATGTATAAAGTGACACTGTGCCCTAGACAAAGCCCTGAGAAAGCATACACTTAAGGGATGGGCAGAAGACTTTACTGGTACTAAGGATTTTGTCTTTCATTTTAGAATGATGCCGAAACCCTGCAGAAGTGTCTTATTTTGTGCTATGAACTGTTGAAGCAGATGTCAATTTCAACAGGTATAGGTGCAACCATGAATGGGATCGTTGAATCTTTGGTATGTTGGTGGCCTCTGAGACTTCATTTACCCCCACTCCTATCTTGTTTTATAAGTGATATTCTCCTCAGGATTCAAAAGAATGAAAGGATTATGATGATGAATTTTTTTTTTTTTTATTGTTGGGGATTCATTGAGGGTACAAGAAACCAGGTTACACTGATTGCATTTGTAGGTCAAGTCCCTCTTATAATTGTGTCTTGCCCCCAGAAGGTGTGTCATACACCAAGACTCCCCCTCCCCCTCCCTCCTTCCCCTCACCCCCCTCCCTCCTTCTCTCTTTCTGCTCTTCCCTTCCCACATTGCACACTGTGTACTAGATCATTAATTGTCCTCATATCAAAATTCAGTACATAGGATTCTTGCTTCTCCATTCTTGTGATGCTTTACTAAGAATAATGTGTTCCACTTCCATCCAGGTTAATGCAAAGGCTGTAAAGTCACCATCTTTTTAAATGGCTGAGTAGTATTCCATGGTATACATATACCACAGCTTGTTAATCCATTCCTGGGTTGGGGGGCATTAAGCTGTTTCCACATTTTGGTGATTATAAACTGAGCTGTGATAAACAGTCTAGGGCAAGTGTCCTTATGATAAAAGGATTTTTTTCTTTCTGGGTAGATGCCCAGTAATGGGATTGCAGGATCAAATGGGAGGTCTTATGATGATAAATTTTAAATATATCATGAATATAAATGGTAAACTATATATGTTAGGCCTGACAATTAAGTTCATGAACTCATCTTAGAGAAAGTGCTGTATTCTTAATTGCTGGATATGACTGTGATCACCTTTGAAGTGCTTCTCTTGGGAAGTATGATGCCAGTGTCTTGTCCACCCTGCAAAGCAATTTTGGAACTCTTTCTGTTGGACAGCGTGGAATGGCCATGAAAGCTGTCAATGGCCCGAATGTCATCAAAATGTTTTCCTTTCAATGTTTCCTTTATCTCTGGGTAAAGAAAAAAAGTCACTGGGGGCTAGATAGGTAAGTCAGGTGGATATTCCAAAACAGTTATTTGTTTACTGGCTAAACACTTTCCCTGACTAAAAGCTCCATGTGAATTGGTGCATTGTCACGATGCAAGAGCTGTGAGTTGTTGGCCAAGATTTTCAGTTAAGATTTTCCAGACTTTCTCTATTGATGTTTACTTGGTCTGCTATGCTTCTCACAGTCAGTTGATGATTTTGATGTATAATGCAATAAATTTTTGTGATGTTTTTGTCTGTTTTGATTATTAATGGCCGCCCTGACCTCTCTTCACCTGTAATACTTTTTTTCCCCTCAGAAAAATGTTTTTAATCCATTTGTATATTGCGGATTTCTTTTCTTTTCTTTTTTTCTTTCTTTTTTTTTTTTTTTTTTTTAGAATGCATTTCACTTTGTTGCCCGTGGGAAAGTGCTATAGTATTACAGCTCACAGCAACCTCACACTCTTGGGCTTAAGTGATTCTCTTGCTTCAGCCTCCCAAGTAGCTGGGACTATATGTGCCTGCCACAGTGCCTGGCTATTTTTGGAGACGAGGTCTTGCTTTGGCTTAGGTTGATTTTGAACTCGTGAGCTCAGGCAATTCACCTGCCTCGGCTTCCCAAAGTGCTAGGATTACATGCGTGAGCCAACATGCCCTGTACTGCCATTTTCTTCATGGCCTTATCCCCGTATACTTGGACTAACATATACCAGATTTCACTTACACTCTTGCCAAGTTTAACAAAAAGTTTAATGTTTTTTTCTTGCTCTGATTAAAGCTCTGACATTCTTGTGATGGCACATAAAAACATGCAGCAACAATAATGAACGCCACTCAGCAAGACACTGCCACATGTTGAACACAACTGTGAGCCACCCATAAACCCAGTCATGAAAACCTACTGAGTTGTTTGTACAGTCCATCCGCATGAGCATTTGGTGGCAAGTTTGTGAACTTCATTGTTAGACTTTGTATAGTGCCTACTTTGTGAGGATTATATAAGATGATGCATGTAAAGTTCCTGGTATATAAGTTATTATCTTTTGAAAGGTTTGAAAAAATTAATTTTAAAGTGGAAAGTGATACAGAATGTCTTCTTTGCATGGTAAGAGGAGACCCTAAAACACATCAGGAATATTTAAATCCTGCAATCTTGCTACATAGGAATACTGGAAAGGTTAAATTGTGAGCTCTGAATATGAAAATTGGTATTTTGTGAAAAGGACCCTTAGTATTCTCCATTGCATTGACCATAGGGAGACAAACACTGTAAGACTCTAACCTTACCTTCAGATAAGTACATACAATGCGCATCACACATAACTTTAGTAGCTACATTTAAATTGAAAAGAAACAAGCGAAATTAAATATATTAAATATATCCAACTGTTTATATTATAACTAAAACATTTTATTACTCAGTATTAAAACTATTGTGATATTTCATATTCTGGTTTTTATACTAAGCTTTACAGCATATCTTAAAGTGGACTACACTTTTTTGGGTATTTGGTAGCCAAATGTGGCTAGTGGCTACAATATCAGATAATACAAAGTATTTTTCTTTTCTTTTTTCAGGGGGAAGTTAGCCAAAGCAAATTCTGTATGCATTCAAGCTCTTATAGGATTCTTCCAAAATTGTATTTGCTGTGATTAGTGAGAATTAGCCAATGAATGTGATCTGAGGTCCTTTGGTTGTCATGAGTTCCTAAACATGGTAAAGAAAACCCAGTTTATAATAGTTGTAGGAGTGTTTAAATGGAAGCTGGCAGACTGCATGTGGATTTTTTTGCTTATCTGTTTTGCTTATCTCTCTCTTTTTTTTTTTTTTTTTTTTTTGAGACAGAGTCTCAAGCTGTCGCTCTGGGTAGAGTGCTGTGGCATCAGAGTTCACAGCAACCTCAAACTTTTGGGTTCAAGTGATCTTCTTGTCTCAGCCTCCCAAGTAGCTGGAACTATAGGTGCCCGCCACAATGCCCAGCTATTTTTTGGTTAGAGTTGTCATTGTTGTTTGGTGGGCCTGGGCTGGTATATGTGGCTGGCATCCTAGCTGCTTGAGCTACAGGCACCCAGCCCGTTTTGCTTATCTCTGATGTTGGATATTACACAAGGTATGCATGAACCTTTTGCTCATCAGCCTTTTGTTAGTGTTTGTATATTTGATGTGTGGCTCAAGACAACTCTTATTTTTCCAATATGCAACGGAAAAGAAAAATGATTAGACACCCCCAGGACTAGAGAGTTTCTGATTTAAAAACTAGGTTCTACTAAGCCATTAGAACTTAGTTTTATTTTAGAGAAACAGATGTCTTTAGTGCAAAAGTGATCCTTTTAAAGTTCTCCTTTAAAGTTCTCCCTATTATAAGAAGATGGTGAATTGTGGTACAATTAACCACACAATTGAAGGAAATATGAAGACTATGTATATATGTGGGAAAGGATATCCAATGTTAAGCAAAGAAAGGATGTAAAATGTAATGATTTTAATGATTTTAAATGTATAAAAGTCTATGGTTAAAGACTGAAAGATTAATAGAGGAATGTAAGCGAAGTATTTGTATGAAAGAACTGTATTTTTATGAAATTGCTGTGTTTTAAATAAGATTCATAAATTATTCATTGAACAAATACTTACTGAATGCTTATTACATACTAAATGCTGGTAGAGTATACATGGAATACAAAGCAGATCAAGACTACCCTAATTGACCTTTTGATCAAGTTGGGGGAACATCAAATAAATAAGTGAAAACTGACGCTATTGATGCTTGATACAAAGAGGAGCTATATGGTCATATGAACTTGGTAACAGCAGGATTTGACCTATTCATGGAAGGTGACTCTAGTCTGATCTTTGAGTAGATATTAACTGTGTGAACACAGGAGGGAGGAATTTTCAATACAGAACTACTAGCTCTGTGAGGCTGTTAAAAACTAGTCCAAATTGAGGTGTGCTGTAAGGGTAAAAACCCATTTTGGTTTTGAAGATTTAGTACGTACAACAAAATGTAAATGATCTCATTAATTGTTTTTTATTTTGGTTACATGTTACAGCACTAATATTTTGGTTATACTGGGTTAAAGAAAATATATTAAAATTAGTTTCACTTATTTCTTTTTACTTTAATGTTGCTACTAGAGAAGTGAAAATAGCGTATGTGATTTCCGTTTGTGTCTTCCATTGTATTTCTGTTGGATGGCTTTGAATAAGAGGCATCAAGATCAGACTGGTTGAACAAACTAAGAATAAGGTGACGTCAGAGGAGACTAGGAGACAACACAAGGGGAAATGATACATGTCATGTGGAGGAGTTTTATCTTTCTAATCTTGTTCTGTGAGCATCGGGAAGCCATTGACTCCATTTTAGCAGGCAGAGGGGAGATGTGTCATGATCAGACTGTATTTCAGGAAAGTCTCCCTGGGTAGATTGTTTTGTTTTAGGAAGTTAATGTTTGCCCTTTTTTTTTTTTCCCAACTGGAAAGGACTTCTTTGAGTAAATAGACCATATGAAATCACTCAAATTACCTTTTTGAATGTGATTTTAGTATACTCTTGTAAATTTCTTGCCTGGTCAAAGTTATTTAATTTCTAATTCATTTTAGATTCTTCCTGGAATAATAGATGTTCATCCTGTAGTGAGAAATCTGGCTGTTTTATGTTTGGGATGTTGTGGACTGCAGAATAAGGATTTTGCAAGTAAACACTTTGTGCTGCTATTACAGGTAGGGTTTACTTTGTGACAAAATCCCAATTGTATTTCGTGAAATAATCCACAGTGATAATTCTAATTCTCTGTATTCATCTATTCTGGGTCTTATTGATAATGGTAATTATTATAAAAAATCTTTAGGGACTCAATAATTTTAATCTTTTGATTTCTTATTAAAATATTTTCAGGCAAAAAAAGGCAAAATGTAAATTATTTAAGTTATTCTTTTAATCATATAGAGAATATTGAGTGTGCATTATGTGCCAGTACTCTTCTAGGTTAGAAGAAATAAGGTAAGTATATAGGTAGGTAGTGAATAAAACAAGATACAAGTTGTTTTCCTAATGGAAACTACATTCTAGAAGGGGAAATATATGGTAAAAATATAAATGTGTAATATGTCAGATGAAGAAAAATAAAACAGAGAGGGGAAGAAGGAGAAGGAGCATGGTTGAGAAAGGCCTAGCCGATTTGTTGACATTTGGGGCGATGGAAGGAAGTGAAAGAGTGAACCCTGTAGGTATTTGGGTTTCTAAGGATGGGAGGAGGCCCTGGGATAAGACTTTGCTTGCCATTGTTTAAAGAGCAGGAAGACATATGGCTAGAAAAGATTGAGCACAGGGGGGAATAATAGGAAAAAGAATTCACCGGCAGCAGGATGTCTATGTCTTCTAGGAATAGACTATAAAGATGTCAGCTTTCACTGTGAGTGAGAGAGAGGAATTGGAGGGCTTTGAATAGAGGATTATTGTGATCTAACTGGACATCGTGTTGGTATAGAACTGGGAGGGATTGGCAAACCTTCTTTAAAGGGCAGAGAGTAAATATTTTAGACTTCGCAGGCCACATGATATATCTCAACTATTCAGCTGTGCTGCTATAGTCTGAGGGCTGTAGATAATAATACATGAATGAGTATTCATGTATGAGTAGCCCAGGGGTCCTCAAACTATGGCCTGCGGGCCACATGCGTTGGTGTGAATTGCATTTGTTCCCATTTTGTTTTTTACTTCAAAATAAGATATGTGCAGTGTGCATAGGAATTTGTTCATAGTTGTTTTTTTTTAAACTATAGTCCAGCTCCCCAACAGTCTGAGGGACAGAGAATTGGCCCCCTGTTTAAAAAGTTTGAGGACTCCTGGAGTAGCCATTGTCTAATAAAACTTTATTTGTGGATATTGAAATCTGAATTTCATGTAATATTATAATGAAATTATTTGAAAATGTAAAATTATTCCTAACTTGCAGACTATACAAAAAGGCATGGTAGCCTGGATTTGGCCTGTGGCACATACTTTACTCATCCCTAAGTAGGGGTACATGTATGGGAGCTGGGATACTAAATAAGGAGGGTATTCACCAATCCAGGAAAGACAATGGTAATGGCTTGGACAAGAGTTATGGTTATGGGGGATGTGAGAAGGGATAGTAAAATTAAAGTCTATAGAATTTGCTGATGAAACTGATGTGGCATGTGAGAGAAAGAGGTTGAAGGTAATGAAGAGTTAAGGATTTGGGCCAGAATAACCATAGGGATGAAAGTGCCATTATGGAGCAGATTTTATGGTAGACCAGATGAAATAAGGAGTTCAGTATCTCAAACCTAAGTTTGAGGTTTAGGATATAAGTGGATATATTGAGTTGGCCTTTATAGGTGAGTTTGGAGTATAGGGGAGAGTTCTAGGCTAACAAAATGAATCTGGAAGTTTTTATTGAAAATATCTGGTAGTATCTCATGTTTACAGATTCAATGAGCTTAGATTGAGAAGAGTTCTCAACTTTGTAGGACCCTAAAACTCAGGTGATAAAGGCTGTTTAAATATAGAGGAGATGAAGAGGAATCAGTAGAGGATAGGGTGAAGTAGACAGTAGGAAGGAGAGTGAGGTCCTGGAAGGCAAGTGAAGGTGATATTTTAAAGAGGAGAGAAGGCCCCAACTGTCCAGTGCTGCTGACAGGTTGACAAGGATTCATACTGACCATTTCTGGTAAGTCGAGAAGCGTTTGGTGACTTTCATGAGAGTAGTTTAAGTGGAAGATAAAACTCTACTGAAGAGAGCTGAAAAGGGAATTATAGGAGAGTAGTTAGGGACAGCCAGTGTCTATTAATACTCTTTCAAGGATACCCACTGCCACTTGTCACCATTTTGGAGGCATAGGCGGGTGGATTGCTTGAGCTCAGGAGTTTGAGACCACCCTGAGCATGAGCAAGACCTCATCTCTACTAAAAATAGAAAAACTAGCTAGGTGTTGTAGCAGGCGCCTGGCGTCCCAATTGCTCAGGAGTTTGAGGCAGGAGAATTGCTTGAGCCCAAGAGATTGAGGTTGGGGTGAACTATGATGCCATGGCACTTTACCCAGGGCGACAGAGAGAGAGTCTGTCTCATATTTTTAAAAAAAATTGGTGGTGGTTTCTTTCTTAAACAAACTAGAAGAAAGGTCTTGGTACTTTGTCCAGATCAGTGGTAATATATTAGTACCTGGTCATATATCTGGTTTTGTTTCAAGTTGAAGAATGAATCTCCAGGTGATCTAGAAAGTCAGTACTTTTTACATCAGCTTATTTGCATCAGTTATTCTGCTAGTAGTTCTGATGGAAGTTAAGTTTATTAGTGTGGAATTTATTGATTTTTTTTTTTTTTATAGGTGCCCAGAAATAAAATCCTACATTTTCAAAGACGTTTTGCAAAGCAATGAGAATAGTCTGTTTTTTGCTTCAGGTCCCTGCTTTCCAAAAGATGAGCTTTGAAGTGCTAGGTTGATTCTTGGTCGTTACTTTTTTTTTAAGTGAAGAAAAATTTTATTAATACTAGAACATCCGATAGTGAAGAGTTTACTTATGTTTAGTTTACTAAGTAATTCTTTTTGGCTCTAAAAACAAAATAAAACATTAAGACACCCTTTATACTATTATGAATGCTGTTAAAAAATTTTATGTTGTATTCTATTGGGATTCTGATAGAGGAGATTGGAGGTAGACAATTATTTATAAATTTCCAGAGCTAGAAAATTTTGTGTGTGAACTTTTGCCTGTATTTTGTATATTATTCTTGGTTGGGAATCTTTATATTAAGGCATTTTCAAGGCTATCATCAAGATTTCACATTAGGGAAAAATGGCTTTCTTTTGGGGAGGGTAAGAAAGCAGTTCTTATTTTTAAATTATAGTAATAACAATTGATGTAAGAAATGTATAAACACTTGTTAGGAAGGCAGTAGAGGTGTATTATTTCGTTTTAAAAGTCTACTTTCCTGAATGAGGATCCAGTATTGAGATCTCTTGGTACCCAATAAGGGACAGAAAAGCAAGGAGAACCAACTTGCTGCTCAGAGAGCTGGATATTTAAAGTCCGTAGAGAACAGTCATGACAACTTACCGTTAGAAGCATTTGTCTTTAGAAGATTTACAGGTTTCTTCCTTCTTGAAATCCTACAAAGTTTTGAAAATTTGAGCCATTTTTTTCACTAATTTGACCAACTTGCAGGTGATTTTTACTCATACTAAAGGCCAAATTATCGAGCCAAGTTATTTATTAATGACCTAAGTTTGATTGCTTTAAAGAATATAATAAATTGTTCATAGTAGAAATGTTGAGCTCTGTATTTTTTCATGCTTTGAAATTTGGTGGGTGTTTTTAAACTCTGGATAGGCTCATACAAACTGCTACTGGGTTTTGTGGTTTACTTCTGTCTATAAAGGAGTCCAGTTGAAAAATGAATTCACTACTAATGACTTGTGATTTTATTAAGCTAATAAGAGACAATTTATCTTTAATGTAACGTGATAAGCTAGAAGAATACTAGGTTATCATTGGTCTGATGAATGCTTTTCATTGGTTAGAACACAGTGTTTTTCTCTTGATAGATGAGCCAACACAATTTTAATATAATGGAATAGTTTTTCTGGATCTTAAAAATCACTGGTTAAGGAATAGTTCCTTTTTTAAAATAAAGGAACAAATAATATAATTCAGCCTGGCTCTTAATTCCAGCAACTTTTTTGACTGTGAAGATTAGCTTTTTCTTAAGGAATATAGATAGCTCTTGGTGTTGTAATACAAATAAAAGTAATACCTTTTTAAAATTTAAATGTATATTTCTGAAAAGTGATGCTTTCTGTAGACTTGAGACAATCATTGAAATTTGACTAAGAAAATATAAATATTTTACTCAGGGTAAATGATTAAAACTGTACTGAATATACTTTTTTGGGTGGGGGATATCTCCATTTAGGTTTTGCAAATTGATGATGTCACAATAAAAGTAAGTGCTTTAAAGGCAATCTTCGACCAACTGATGATGTTTGGGATGGAACCATTTAAAACTAAAAATCTCAAAGCCCTTCATTGTGAAGCTACAGAAATAAACAGTGATGATGAGCAAGATTCAAAAGAAGTTGAAGAGACTGCTACAGCTAAGAATGTTCTCAAACTCCTTTCTGACTTCTTAGATAGTGAGGTAAGATGTAATCTAGACCCATGATAATGAAATGTTATTTTCAGCGTATATTTGTTTTTGCTCTTCGTATTTCATTTTTAACTCAAGTTTAAGCTTAGACAAAAACTTTTAATTTAGCTTTTTCAATACCTTAAATTTCAGCTTTCACTTCTAACATATCTAATTTCTCACTATCCAGTTTTGTGCAAAAATTGAAGTGTAAACAAAAATAATTGTTTAAGTGTAGTGTTATTAAAATTTCATCTTTTACCCTGTATGTGTGATTTTTAAACAGAGTGTCACTCCCTAGAGTGCTGTGGTATCACAACAGCAACCTCAAACTCTTGGACTTAAGGGATTCCCTTGCCTTAGCCTCCCAAGTAGCTGGGACTACAGGTGCCTGCCACAGTGCTCAGCTATTTTTTTGTTGTTGTTATTGTCATTGTTGCTTAACAGGCCCGGGCCAGGTTCTAACCCACCAGCCCTGGTTCATATGGCCAGTGCCCTAACCACTGAGCTATGCGCGCTGAGCCTCCCCAAGAGTTTTAAGAAATAGTTGAGAATAATTTATATTGGGTAGGTAGAAGATATAACATAGGGTAGAAGATTGGTTCTCTCTTCTTAGGACAGAACTACCATTTTTATAGCAAAAACATTGAACTGCTATAAATATTTTTCTACAGTTTGTGTTTTTTTCACTGAGGCAAAAACTCACTATAAAATGAACAGCTCATTGGCAGAATGTCCATAATGTAGTGAACAACCATCTCTAATTTAAAAATCATTTTCACCATCCCAGAAGGAAACTGTACCCATTAAGCAGGTGTTCCCCATTCCTCCTCTGACAGCCCTGATAACAACCAATCTATACTCTGTCTCAGTGGCTTTAACTAATCTGGATATTTCATTTAAAGGGAATCATATAATATGTGACCTTTTGTGTCTGGCTTCTTTCATTTAGCTGAATGTTTTTGAGTTTTGTCTACATTGTATCTCTCTATCAGTGCTTCATTCCTTGAACTTTGCATATTATGTATATACCACAATTTGATATTTGGACTGTTTCCCCTTGTGGCTATTATGAAGAGTGCTGCTATAAACATGTATGTATATGTGTGTGTTTGAGTACTCGTTTTCCATCTTTTTTGGTATATACTTAGGCATTGAATTCCTAAGTCAAAGCAATTCTTTGTTTAACTTTCTGAGAACCTGTCAGACTTATCCAGAGTGCCTGAACCCCTTTACATTGGCTTTCAGTATACGAGGTTTGCAATTTCTCCATATATGTGTCAATAGTTATTTTCTATTTTTAAAATTTACTTCTGTCCTAGTATATGTGAAGTGGTACCTGATTGTGGTTTTGATTTATGTTTTCCCTAATGACTAGTGATATTTGACATCTTTTCATCTGCTTCTTGGTTATTTGTATATCTTGTTTGCAGATGGCCCTTGGTCATTTTTAAATTGGGTTGGTTGTCTTTATAGAATTCTTTATATAGTCTGGAGAGTAGACTTCATCAGGTACATGATTTGCAGATATTCTTGTTATAGGCTGTCTTTTCAGATTTTTGATAATGTCCTTAGATACATAAATATTTTTAATTTTGAAGAACACTAATTTATTTTCCTTTCATTGCTTGTAATTTTGGCGTTATGTGAGAATCCATTCCCTAGACCAGGTCATGAAGATTTGTCTCTGTGTTTTCTTCTAAGAGTTTTATAGTTTTAGCTTTTATATTTAAGCCATTGATACATTTTCAGTTAATATTTATATATGATCTTAGGTAAAGGTCCATCTTCGTTTTGCCTGTGTACATCCAGTTGTGTTTTCCTTTTTCTTCTGTATGTTTGTTTTGGTTACTCTTACTAGGAATGCCTTTTTCTGCTTTGTGCACATTCTGTTCACATTCTACCCATTATTCAGACACATTGCCACTCCCACCTCTGGAGCTCTGGTTTATAGGCATTTTCCTTTCATTAGACAGGAACTGTTGCTGTAGGTTTTCTGTATCTTAGAAATGCTAAGCATTTAAATACATGCTTTGTTTTTGCAACATTTATAAAAGGTTCTTCTAAGAAATTTTAAGGGAATTGAAATTTTCATGGTTAGACTAAGAATTTGTCTAAAATTATTTAGATTTGTCTAAAATTGTTAGTCTAACTATGAAGAAGCAAAATACTTTCATGTGTCTTTAAAAAGTTCATTGTAATATTTGTGGATTAGTTCATACAAAAACATTATGGGATGAACTACACTGTGAGACTTAAATAAAAAGGAAATACAAATAAATTACTTGTAACGAGTTATTGTTTTCGTTAGGTATCTGAACTTAGAACAGGAGCTGCGGAGGGACTAGCCAAGCTGATGTTCTCTGGGCTTTTGGTCAGCAGCAGGCTTCTTTCTCGTCTGATAGTGTTGTGGTACAACC
This sequence comes from Perodicticus potto, assembly GCA_963574655.1. Lineage (NCBI taxonomy): Eukaryota > Metazoa > Chordata > Mammalia > Primates > Lorisidae > Perodicticus > Perodicticus potto. Next base: position 72,005 of record CAUYRH010009906.1, on the reverse strand, counting down.
CTGTGACTGAAGAGGATGTTCGACTTCGACATTGCCTGGGCGTGTTCTTCCCCATGTTTGCCTATGCAAGCAGGTATCGAGGCACACTGATAAATCAAATCATACTGATCAGTCAAATCACACTGATAAATCAAAATCTGACCTGACGTCTCATTCATGTCCTCCATGAGTTCTACCTAAAGTGACCTTTTGTTGTTGCTAGCTTTCTTCCTTCAGTGGGGAAACAGTGAAATGAAAACTCGTGTAGATTTTTATCTCCCTGAATTATTTGGCTCTTTTATAAACAAATATATGCTTTATATATAAGTATTTTAGAATCATGCTTTTTTTTCTCATCAGAGAATGTTTTGCTAAAATCAGCTTTGAAATTTTTTAATAGGACTAATCAGGAATGCTTTGAAGAAGCCTTTCTTCCAACTCTGCAAACACTGGCCAATGCCCCTGCATCTTCTCCTTTGGCTGAAATAGATACCACAAATGTTGCTGAGTTACTTGTAGATTTGACACGACCAAGTGCATTAAATCCTCAGGCCAAGAATTCTCAAGATTATCAGGTGTGTGAATATGTTGGCCTGTGGTTGGTAAGCATGGTAACTGCATGCAGATTACTGTTTGGGTAAAATAATTACTCTCTAAGTTGCTTTGAAATGGTGAGAGTTGCATTCTGATCTTGGGACTTCTGTCTCATGCATACAATACAAAGTGAAAAAAAAAATGAAGAAAATCTTTTGGGAAATTTAGAGAAATCATATGAAAATTAAAGTAATCCATGCTAACATTTTTGCTACTTAAAAAAGGTTAGCAAAAAGGCATCTGCTTCACTACCCCTCTTTCCACCTTGTGCTGGCTGTTAACCACTCTGAAGTAATGACCTGTGTTATCGAGGACTTGTTGAATCTTCACATGTTGGCTTACCTACTATGCTGCTGATACAAGGAAAGAGAATTCAAAGAATAGATATTGCCTCAAGCTTATTTTGAATTTTTAATTCAAAGAAAATAAGTTGCAGAGTGACTCACAAATTGAAGGCGTTTTAATCTTTTGATGGTAACCACTTTTGATGGTGTCAAGCTTGTAACCACTTTTGAAATTTAATGTATTGATGATTTCAGATGCTGACTAAGATAGTGTTGCTCTCTACTTTTGTTTTATGTCTATTTGACGTTTAGTGACTGCCTACTCTATTCAGGTCACAGTGTTACATGGTATTGGAAGGATAAAATTACAAAGGCAAAATAGAGTAAGGGTCAGTGATAGAGCTTTGTGTACGAAATGCGTTAGGACTTTAGGGAAGGGTAAAATTCCTGTGGTAGGAATGAATAAGGAATTAAAAACTCATTGAGTTAAAAAATTTGATTAGGCCTTCTTAAGATTTAGGGACTGGTTTGGTTAAAGAAGAAAGATATTTTAGCAAAGGTGATAAATGTAAGCAATCATGCAAACCATGTTAGAACTGTGGGAAAACTATTCTGGCTTAGGATCCTGAATAGGACTGTTAAGGCAGAACATTGGGAATAGATTGCATGAAAGCAACGTAGGGAATTTGGGGTTGGCATTACTTGTAATGAATAATTCTGCATGGCCTATGGTGAAAAGGTTAATGGGATGAATGTTACTTAATTTGTTGGTCAGAATGGTTAAATGATGTGAATTGGTGAGAGGAAAATAGTTAAAAAGCACATGTAATTAGCTTCTAGAAAAAGAATGGTAGAAAGAAGTAGTAAGTGGAAAGAATAGAAACCCAAATAGTAAACAAAAAAAAAATGGATAGAAGAGCCTAAAGCAGTGATTTTTTTTTTTTACCAGTGTGTTATAGCACACCAGTGTGCTGTGAGAGGATCTTTGTTGTACCACAAAAATTTTTACAGATCATTAATTAAATTATTTTTGAAAGAAGTTCAAAGCCCAATAAGTATATTCTCTTTTTCACTTTTTTTTTGATCAACATAAGTGTGCTGCAGAAGTTTAACTATAGTTTCACGTGTGTCGTGAGATAAAAAAGGTTGAAAAATACTGACCTAAAGCTTGAGAAGTACGAGAGATGGAAGAGTCCAAGGAAACTCTGGGGCCCTAAGTACAGGAACGAGGACTTCAAAGGAGCTGTTGACATAATTTGACTGGGGAGCACTCTCACAGTCAGCATGCTGGGAGCATTAGGGAAGTAGGTTGTGGCATGGGGTGGAGTCAAATTGTCAAGCACCCAAAGACCCTAGCTGATCCCATTTCCAGAGTTGGGATATTTCCTTGAACTGTGGACACACAGTTCAGACAAGGTGGACCATGGTACCCGTGCACTGGCCAGTCATTGGATGTGGACTAACCCTTGGTTAGACCTAGGACAGAGCCTACTGTCCAGATCAGTTTTGCAGCTGGGAACCTTTAAGATCCCAGACGTGCAGCAACCGGAGTCTAAGTGCTTCATTACTAAGGGGCTGGGTCTGAGCCCTGTGTCACAGCGTTGACTGTAAGAGGTTAAGAAAGGGGAACTTTTGTGGGGAGGCACGGGTGTTAAATTTGATTTTAGATATTTTACATTTGGGATGATGGCAAGACAATTAGGTGGAAATGTTTGTTAGATGTATGGGACTATATTGTAATTGTATTTTCAATTTATAAAAAAGTTTCTTTTAATTTTCTAGGCCTTAACAGTACATGATAATTTGGCTATAAAAATTTGCAATGAGATCTTAACAAGTCCATGCTCACCAGAAATTCGCATCTATACAAAAGCTCTGAGTTCTTTAGAACTCAGTAGCAATCTTGCAAAAGATCTTCTGGTTCTATTGAATGAGATTCTGGAGGTAAAGCAGTTTCTAATTACTTTGAATTAGTGTATGTTTATATTTATCATTGTAGGATTTACATAGTTAAATTATGCATATATTGTGATTTTCGCTCATTTGAAGTAAATAGTTCCTTCATACGTTTCGTAAATTAATTTTTAGAATGTTTTAAAACAACTTGGTATGTATTAGTATATATCTTTTTTCAAAGATTAGAAAATGCCATGTTTACATAATGTTAATATTTTCTTTTATAGCAAGTAAAAGATAGGACATGTCTGAGAGCTTTGGAAAAAATCAAGATTCAGTTAGAAAAAGGAAATACTGAATTTGGTGACCAAGATGTAGCATCACAGGATACTAACACGACTACAACTATTTTTCAAAATGAAAATGGTAATAGCACACTGACCTGAATTATTTATGAGACTCTGTCCTTGTCATCTTTTCTGAGATATTATTTTTTTCTCCCAACATGTTTGGTTGGATTTCAAAATGAATGAACATTTTTTTCTGAGTTTGAGTTTTGTTGTTTTCCAGTATTATAATTTTCAGAACAGTGATTTATGATAACCTTTCAAGAGCTGCTAATGGCACTGTCATTTCAGTTTTATGAAAAATGGGCTTGGAAAGACCATGTAAAATACTTTATGAAGCTATCTTTTATTGACATTGTTGTATTATTTCCTTTAATAGAAAAGGATGAAGTATATATGACTCCTCTCAGGGGTGTAAAAGCAACCCACCCGTCAAAATCCACTCAGCCAAAGACTAACAGAGGTAGTGTATGGATTGACTCGTCTCATAATGAACAGTTTGTAATTTTATCTTCCAGTGAAAAATACTTATTTTGCAAGTTTTCTTAGTGATCAAGGTTTTGCAATGTCTTAGGTATCTTTAACTTTCATTTTAATTGAAACTGAAAAGTTGATTCCAGTTTTTGCTTTGTGTCTAAGATTATAAAATCAGTATTGCTTCAAGTACTTTTGATTGAAAGATCATGCTGCAAAGGACAAGCTGGGTTAAATTAAGATTTGGTTAAATGATGGTTTCACATCATCAATTATTTGTGTTCTGTCCTTCCTATTTTTCTTTAATACTTAATAGTATTTTTCTAGGCTTTATTTTCCCTCTTTTATCATCTTCATATTTTCCCAACTTAATTTATATCCCAAAGGATATCCAACAATAGGGGATTTGTTGGAGTAAAGTAAATGTTGACTACTAAGGGATCACTTTGAAAAAGTTCTGAAATTCCAGGTCTTTTTATTGTTTTATTATTTCCTTATTACAAAAGTAATGCATGCTTATTACAGAAGAATCAAAGTACATCCAAGCAAACTACTATAAAGAACACTAATAATCCCATCCATGAGCCAACCACGATTTTAATCTTAAACTATTTTTTAAAACTCTTCTATGCAGATTTAATTTTTTTCTAAAATGAAATCTGGCCTCAATATTTACCAATTAATTATTTAAATACTGATTGCTGGATATTGTTCCAAATTAGTCCCATATTGTTGGATGTTTTCTTGGGGATAAATGCAGTCGTAAAAACAAATAAGGGGTGGAAAAAAAACCCAAAAAAAGTCTAACATAAGTAAGTAGGGTATGCAATTTTCAAATTGTCATACTGAACAAAGTGGCTTTGATCAGATTGCTTTTAGTCAAATATACTGTAAGAATGCTATCCTTTTTCATAGTCCAGACTTCACATGTTCAGTATAAGCTTATAATTGAGCAACAGCACAAGCCAAACTTTGCCTTTTCTTTGTAAATTTCTAGCAAGTAGAATTGATGCAGCCCCCCGTATGTAAAGGTTATAGTTTTTGAAATACATCCTAGAGCACTTATTTGAACTGGCCAGGTACATATTTAAATTATTTTTCAAGAAGCCATTATGACCTTACTGATTAAAAGTTCTATTTCTTTAGGACCTGTTTATGGACCTACCCTGCCTTTCTGACCTTAATTTTCATTAGTCTCTTTGTGCTGTAGTCATAATAAAGGTATTTCCTTTATATACACGTTTTTCATATGTCTCTGTCCTTAAATACCCTAAACAAAAATTTGTTTCCTCCTGACTTGCTCAAAATTTCTGTATTTTCCTTTGTCCCCCCTTATGTACTTACAAAAGAAATTAATGTAAATTTTAATCTTGCTTGGGTTTCTTTTCTCTGTGGCATTATGGTAGCTGGAAACAAGAAGGAAATGTGTTAGAAATAAAGAATTTAGTTAGCCCAGAAATTAGATTAAAAGTAATAAGCAACTGATAATAAGTTTTGATAATTATACTGTTTTTAAGGACGGAGAAAAGTGACAGCTTCAACTAGGATGAACAGGAGACGTCAGACTGCTGAGGCTGACTCTGAAAGGTATGTTATGCATGGCTAGAGTATATAAAGTGGCCTGTTCATTTTTTTTATGTCTAAAAGTAGAAAAATTAGGCCAGGCGTGGTGGCTCATGCTGTAATCCTAGCGTTCTGGGAAGCCAAGGCAGTGGATTGCTTGCGCTCATGAGTTCGAGACCAGCCTGAGCAAAAAGTGAGACCCCTGTCTCTACTAAAAATAGAAAAACTGAGGCAAGAGGATCACTTGAGCCAAAGTTGGAGGGCTGTGAACTATGACGCCATGGCACTCTACCCAGGGTGACAGCTTGAGACTGTCTCACCAAAAAACAAAAAATATATATATATATATGTATATATGTGTGTGTGTGTGTGTGTGTGTGTATATATATATATGTTTGTGTGTATGTATATATATATATATATATATACATACACACACACAATTTAGACACACATACATATTTTTACATATCTATAGATATAAATAAAAAGTAGAAAAATTGTAATTTCCTTGTGAATGAGAGAAAACCAATATATAACAAGGTGGTGAAGACGATAAATAGTTGTGTCTTGGATATGCAGTCCAAAATTCCATTATCAAGAGCATTTGACTTACGGCTTGTTTGCATTTGGTCTGGCTTTCTGTCTTTAATATGTTGTCTTAGTTTATATTTCCACTTCTAATTATGTGACTTCGCATATGACTCCTCTTTGATTTTGAGTTAGCAAACTCAATGATTTAGACAATGGGGTTCTATTAGAGAATAAGTCTGCCTTTCATTTAAATAGATTAGTGTTTTATTTTCAGTTTGTCATTTGACCCCTTGTTAGAGCTGAAAGTTTGTAGCTGTCTTACATTTCATCTGTTCATTGCTAAAAGTGTATCGTATATATTTTTAGTACACACATTAGATTGTCTCGTATATATTGTCTTGATTAAATATCTTTTTCAGAGAAACTTATTATTTACTGTGTTTGAGGAATTCATTGCCTAAATCAAGGGAACTTAATTTTGTTTTTCACTTCTTGAGTTTCAAAGAAACCTCTTTTGGATAGCTATGGTCCCTGTTTAATTATAATCTTCACTTCAAAAGTTTTGTTTTTTGGTTTTTTTGCTGTGTAACACCAGGTTTCATACAGGATATAGAAACATTAACTAGGTTTCCATTGATTCACTTGGCTGAATAGCCAGTAAGTGCTTTTAGTTATTGTTTGAAATCACAGTTTTAAGCTTAGTTGATGGAATCAGGGTAGCAATTACACAGAATGTGAGTCAGAAACAAAAGTTTTATTTATAAATAAACTGGTTTTAAAGCTTGTATCTAAATTGGTATGTTTTCAACATCTGTTTAGTGATCATGAAGTTCCAGAACCAGAATCAGAAATGAAGAGGAGGTTACCAAGACGAGCCAAAACAGCAGCACTAGAAAAGAGTAAACTCGCACTATTTGTCAATGAAGATGTAAATTAGGAGAGATGATGAGGGTGGAGGCCTTTAAAATTATGTTCAGTTCTTTACTTTAATAAAGTTATCCTTTTGTCAAAATCAGAAAAAGCCTGATGTGTTTCTGAAGACTTTCTGTTGTGTGAATCCACAGTATTTTGACTTGTGATATAAGTATTAGGACATCATCTGTCAGTGTGGTCCATAAACCACTGGCAACAGGGACACAGATTTGCTTATTAGAATCTAAGGTGGCTTGGGAATAGGCTCCTTCGGTGATTCTTACAAACTCTTATATAAGTTTAAAGTCATTGAATTATGGGAAACTTACGTGTAAGTAGCCAGTCACTTGCATTGGGAAGCTTATGACTTAGACGGGCAGATCCAACCCAGATGAAAACGCCTCAGACACACTTAACCAGAGACACTTTAAGGGCCAATGAAGTACCACAAACTGGCTAGAAGAACTTACCAGTGGACGACAAATATACACTTCAAGAGTTAATTTGACAATCCTATTTTGATTCCTGTACTACTTTTGTGATAATGCTATCTCCCTCTTCCTAGAGTATTTGTATTTGGGAGCCCTTATTTGTGTTTCCTGGGTTAGGGACATATCTACATATATATAAGTCATGAGAAGCTCCTTTCTGTTTTTGGTATAACAAAATGTTTTATTTTCTGTGGATGCTGCTGCTAGTGGGGAAAGCATATGATAGGAAATCCTCTATATGTTAATTTATGAATCCTCTTTACTGTCAGTTTCATTTATCAACTTTTGAAATTGGTCCTTTCTACAAGAGCCAACAAAATACCTTTGCTATCCCTCTCTTAAGGTGGATCTATTTTAATAATTGTGCTTTTTGGGTTTATTTACCAGAGGCCATTTATTCAGAATGATGTTCTAAGATGGAACTAAAGTAAGAGGACTGGTTTTTAGAACCACATTGGTATAATATACATATGTGCTTTACAGAACTTAGAAATGTAAGAGCCAAAGTTACAAAGCAAGAGTGCTTATTAAGCAAAAGGAAAACATGGTAGTGATAATAAGTCAATAGAAGGAGATGATTGTTCTGCATTGTTGGCTCTGTGTCTTCCTGTGCTTTAAATTCCTTATGAGTTGTCTTTTATTAAGTCCCTGTCATTTTTCAAAGGGGGGGTTAGGTAGGGAGAGAGGAGGACTGAAAGGGCACATAAGGAAAAGTCTTTAGGAACACAATAACGTGAAATCTCATTTACAGATGACCAAGCCATCCAAATGGAAAGGAGCCATGTTCTTTTATGGACCATCATAGCAAAGCCGCCTTTCTGTAATATGGAAAAAATAAGCACCAAACCTTTAGTGTTCTTACCATTGGATTTTTAGACACAATCATGTAGTCACTACTGAAGCTGTGCTTAGTACTATTAGAGTTAAAGGAAGGGAATATCCTGCTTCTAGAAGACATTACTTTAAACTTCAAAATAAATGGCTAAAATACAGATGTAAATCCATTTATCATTTTTCATTCAAAACTGGTAACTTACAGAAAACAAACAGTATTCTTTGTCTATCAGGAGGCACAGATTTGCAGAAGAGTAAACATGCAATTGTGCCACTGTGTACAGCCCACAGACCATAGGTTTAAAATACAGAGCAAGAGAACCCTTAGCTCAAATTCTCTGGGAATGGAAACATGCTACTTGATGACAGTAAATTATGATCGATTTTTTTTTTCTATACATATATAACTTTGAACGAGATTTACTTCCAAGAGATGCTTCTGTCTTTTTCTTTTACCAATTTGCTTCGAGGTAGTTGGTATCCACCTGTTTTACAACTGTTTATGGGTCAGGTCATCATCACAAATCTTTACAATACTAGCTCTCTAAATCACAATATGTTATATATTAAAACTTTGTGCACAGAAATAAAACTGGAACAATCATGTCTTTAAACTTAGGGCACAAAAAATTCACAAAATACCATTAAAAAGAGAAACATCAAAATCTGTACTGCAAAATTCCACAATGGTCTGGGGTAAAACACGTTAAAAAAAAAAAACATACAAAGAATATAATCAAAATGATTAATGCTAATGGTTTAATATAAAGACAAATCACAGGACTAGAAATATTTCAAGATCAATTGATAAATGCTTATTGTTCAGCAGAAAGTATCGACGTACAAAATAAGAATAGTAGTGCAAGAAGTGCGTTCTATTTCTCTTCACTTGTGAGATTTTGGTTATGAACTGTACAGCTCGCTAGAGATGCTGCTGTCAAATTCAGATTCCATTCAATGGGACGAGTAAGGCACATCTTAATGGGGCTCAAAGGGCAACTTGCTGTATTCCCATCAGACAAATTCAGTTTCTCATCAGTTTTCATTTGTAGCATGCTGTAAGAAAAAGTGTAAGGCATTTTAGTTTTAATTTCAGTAATTATCAATCTTGTAAAAGAACATTCAGTAGTAGTATTCTTTGGAGCTCTCAACATTATTGTAGATAAAAATTTAACATCCTGAAATCTGCTTCCTTATAGAAAACAATGAAAAATGCTATGTAAGTTGGGCATCTGGAACCTACCACTCAACAAAAAAATCTCACTACATATAAAGATTACATCGCTATTTCAGAAAGGACATAACTTAACCTTCTGAGCCTGGCAGATTCAACCCTTTTAACTTGTCCTTTAGTGGATAAGGACCAGAGGAAAATAAGAAATTAAGGAATCAAGAAAAATAAGGAATTAACTCAACATTTGTTGAATTCCTACTATGTTCTAGACACATTCACATGCATTGTCTCATTTGAAGCAAGTAAGGCTGGTATACTTATCCTCAAATTGAGTCCCAGAGTTAAGTACAAATACATCTGAGGCCATTCCAGTCACCTGCCTGGAATTGGAATGTGGCCCATGCTCTTTCACCTGAGCTTGTCTACTAGAGCTCTGATGAGGCTGGTAAGTCACCAGGAGTAAAAAAATACTGTTTTGACAGTGGAAGAGTGTCAAGTTGTCCAGACTACAGGGAGACTAGCTCATCAGAGGAACAAAATAGCATCCACAAAATACTACTTATTCTGGTTGCCTATTTTACAAAAATGTTTATGTTAACGGAGTTGTCTTCGTGGCTCTACACCGGACTGGTCAGATTTCAACCCTAATGCACATCCTCTGTTTTGGGCACACTGGTGTGTTATTTTGCAAACTCAAGAGCATAATCCCATTTGTTCCTGAATGATGTTCCCACCTAGAGAATCTTGTCCTCCACTCTGCTTAACCATGCTTCAAGGCCTAACCGAAGTCTCACAATTTTTTTTAAACTTGTTATTAGCAAAACATTAATCTCTTTTAGATTTTAACATTATTTTTCCTCTTATTTCTTATCAATTCTGGAAAGATTCTTACCTAGATAAGCAGTGTTGGATACACAGTAGCTGTTCAAAAATTCAATAAACAAAACTCAGTAAAATATCCAACACAGTGCTACTCTTTAGAATAACAGAAACTTGAGAGTCAAAAGGGTGGCTAGTCTACCCTATGTGTAATGCACATGTAAATATTACTTGTAATTCACATTTTCAGAGAGGAATGTCCATAAATTATTTAACATGTCTCTGTACATTAGCTCATTTGACATTTAGCTGTGGATAGCTCAATTAGACTATATCACTCCTCAGCTTTCTTCAACTGCAAGTCTACAAATCTTCCTATTTTATAAGGAAACAGGTGCCTAGTAAATGTAAGTGACATGGTTGAGTTGGAAAGTCCAGACTCCAGTAGATCTCAACCAACTGCCTCACTTGCCATTAAGTCAACTTGTTATTAAGATCACCATCGTGTTCTCTCCAGGCAAATGGTTCTAGTTCCATGAATGACAGGATTTTAATTTGCATAAATTAAGTACTAGACAAAATGACAAATTACCAGTAGCTTAGCACACATCATAAATAACAAATCATGTTTTAGAAAAAAGCCAAAACATAGAGATGTGATTAAGACAAATGTATTTAAAGTAAATCATGGCTTGGTATGTGATGAATGAAATCTAAAATACAATATTCTTGTATCAGAAATCTGATTTTTAAAAAATTTACATTGGTTGTTAGACTGAGGTCCTCCTTGACCTCAAGTTTTTGTTTTTTAAGTTAGCAAAACAGATAAAGCAGTAATTTCTTCCTTCCTCTAAGGACTGCCAGTCTTTATATTTTTATTACTTGTATCTTCAAGGAAAAACTATTTGGTGTATGCCTTTCCGAGAAACTCAGTACAAGTTATCAAAGTATAATTACATTAATCAAACTTGCTTGGCAGATAAGTATATAAAGTATTTAACTCCCAAAGGAGAAAATGAAGACATAGAGCAACAAATTGTAGTCATGAATAAAAACAAATTTTGATTTTTTTTTTTTTTTTTTTGCTATTTGTTTGACTAAGATGTCTTTATCAGAGAATAATACTTTTGTAAAGTGACTTTGCTCGAGTGATGTACTACAGATTTAGGTAGAGACCCTAGGGGTACACAAAACTATACATGTATGGGAAGAAAGTATCAATTAATTTTAAAAAGAACTAAATGTCACTAGTAATATACAGATTGGTATGGTTAATTCATAAATATACACTTTTAAGAAAAACCAGTGGGTGTACAAAATTTGGGCATTACTGATCTATAGAATTCTAAAAATAGAAGAATACAGCTATCTTATGAAATGCTGAATTTGGAAGCATTAGAACAGTATAGCTATAAATCTTTCTAGATCTTCCTAGGACTTTCTTTTTTTTTTTTTTTTTTAAGGGCGAGGGAAAGGTATAGAAAACAAACTCCCCTTTTCAGGGTGTCCTAAAACCAGATATATGTGGACTAATGTAAGAAGCTGGTTCAGAACACTTTTCATTTTTTCTTTTCCTTTTATTTTTTTGAGACACAGTCTCCCTCTATTGCCCTGGCTAGAGTGCTGTGGCCTCAGCCTAGCTCACAGCAACCTCAAACTCCTGGGCTTAAGCAATCCTCCTACCTCAGCCTCTCGAGTAGCTGGACCCATAGGGGTGTTCCACAATTCCTGCTTAATTTTTCTGTTTTCAGTAGAGACGTGGTCTTATTCTGGCTCAAGCCAGTCAATTCCATTTTCTTTTCTTTTTTTTTGAGACAGAGTCTCACTATGTCACCTTGGGTAGAGTGCTGTGGCGTCACAGCTCACAGCAACTACAACCTGACAGTAGCTGGGACTACAGATCCCCGCCACAACACCCAGTTATTTTTTGGTTGTAGTTGGCCTGGGCTGGATTCGAACCCGTCAACTCCAGTGTACTTGGCTGGTGCCCTAGCCGCTAAGCTACAGGTGCCGAGCCTCAATTCCATTTTCAATTATCAGAGTTATTTAACAAACATTATTGAGTAACTGTTAGAAAGTACTTTTGGGATACAAAGATAAGGAAGATGTAGTCCATGCTTTCAAGGACTCTATGATCTAGAAGAAATTTTAACAAACATTTGGAAATTAAAATTTTGACTAGTTTGGTTTAATGTCAGAATTTTATGGTTTAATCATTACACAGAGTGAAAGACAAATGTTGCTCAACTTTTCTTGATGTAATTTTTAATGTTTTTCACTTTTGCATGTTTTAAAAAGGGTAATACATTTGCAGAATTTAAAAAACAATAAATATAAAATGTTATTCAATGAAATCTATATCACTGCTTCTAGTCCCTCTTCTGGGGCAATCATGGTTACCGTTTTCTTGTGTATTCTTCCAGATAGCCCCTTCACACTGAAAAATGTACACACCTGTGTTTCAACTGACTCCCTCCCCTACATAATTCTATATATTATTCTAGAGCTTGATATATTTTCATATCTGTACAATGAATACTTGATTCTTTTAACATTTACATTCTACTCTATAAATTATAACTTTGTTTGTTCACCACCGTTACTTTCTAGCAGTTCTACTGCATAAACTAGCCATGATGGAGTGAATATTCTTCTGTGTGAGCAAGTTTATTTATAGAGCTGATGTCCAGTAGAACAGCAGGAGCAAAAGGTGCTTTAAATTTTTGACAAAAGTTCCCCAAATGTCCTTTATAGATTGTGTACTATTTTACACTCTGACCAACAATGTGTGGAAATGTCTTTCTTCACACACTAACCAACGATGTGTAATAAAACTTACAGATCTCTGAAGGTTAAAAAGTAGCACGCCACTGTTTTCATTTGCATTTCTCTTTTGAGGAAGGAAATATTTTCATGATTTAAAAGCCTTTTGTATTTCTTTTTCTATGTTCTCTGCCAGCGGGTGTGATGACCATGTTGATATGTAGGCAGAAAAATTCTTTGTTCTACAGTGATTTACAATCCCACTCCCTTCCCACCCAGTTTATTATGAGCTGTTTGTATCTGCTTACGGAGATTCTGTCATGGATCCATTCTAAATTCTCTATCAACAGATTTATTAGTTTTATGGCTTCTTTGGTCTGAATCCTGATTAGAAAGCTGGAGCAGCATTTAAGTCATCTGAGAAAGAGGCTTTGTACGCCCAGACCCTGCACTCTAATGCAAGTGCACCAACAGTGCACACAGTCACACTCCTGTCAGCAAAGAGTTGGGGATAAGAATGTGAACTCTTGGACCCAAGTTCTGACTATATTGAGAATCAGCTGATAATCTTGGGCAAGTCACCTTAGTCTTCAGCCTCATTTCTTCATATGTGGGGGAACAAAAAGTTACCTTCCCGGCTTACTTGAAAGAGTTGTAACAATCTAACAAAAGCCATATACTGTATCTTTAAAAACTTTCAGGAGCTATACTCAAATGCAAAGGTTTCAATTACCATTGGGTATTCTGGTGAAAAGTGAAAGTGGCAGGAGAGGTACTGATCTTAGTAAGTCCTTCTATCAGTTAAATGGTAGCTGAGGGCTGAGCAAAGTCGGAAATGGTTCTCTCGACACCCAACCCTGTTCTCAATACAGCAGTCCTAACACAGGACAAATCCATGGATCTAAGATTGAGCCCATTTCCCTGCGTGATTGGAAGTTTGTAGAGTATATGTATTTGTAAAAGTGTAAAAGATGGAAATCTTTTCAGGGTCATAAAAATCCAAACAATTATCATTTGTGTGGTTTTTTTTGTTTTTTATTTTGAGATAATCTCAGTCACCTGGGCTAGAGCACCATGGCATCAGGCTAGCTCACAGCAACCTCAAACTCCTAGGCTCAAGTGATCCTCCTGCCTCAGCCTCCTGAGTAGCTAGGACTATAGGCGCCCATCACAATGTCTGGCTAATTTTTCTAATTTAGTAGAGATAGGGTCTCACTCTTGCTCAGACTGGTCTGGACTCCTGAGCTCAAGGGATCCTCCTGCCTCGGCCTCTCAGAGTGATAGGATTATAGACACGAACCACCCACCAGACCTATCATTTCTGATTTAAATTATGACTAATAATTCTAATTCTGTCATGATTCTTCCCTTCATGTTAAAACTCAATTGTAATCTTCAGAATACTTAACATGTGGGATTAATGAACAAATATCTGGCTTACAGTATTAGGAGAGAAAGATGTCCCGGGAGCTTACAGGTATAGTCCTTTCTAGTAAAGCTATGTATTTATATTTAGCACACAAATTTCCTTCATGGCATTACTACCACTCATATCCTTTAATTCCTCAAGGAGAAAAAAATGTTAAGGCATAGACTGACATGTTTTTGAGAACTACCATATATTATTTAAAACAAGAATTTCGGGGAACACAAGTTCATCGTTTTAAACAGAAAAATCAGCTCTATGCAGAGATAAACTGGATTCATAGGTTAAGAGTTTACAAAGAATTAGGTTACAATGTTTGCATTTGTTAGATAGAGTCCCTCTTATAATTGTGTCCTGCCCTCCCCCACCAGTTGTGCCATATACAAGTAGTTTGAAGTGAGAGTGTTGACCTGATCCTTGTCAGTTCACTGTGGACAGAAGCAGAAATCCCAGATTACTCTTTCTATAAGTATTTGTCCTATTTCTATGTACTGAATACTATATGTAAAGTGCTGAGCAAGACCAACAAGGATCTCTACTCTTATCAAGCTTGTATTTCAAGTGAGACAGAAAAACAATAAAAAAACTTTCTAGGAGGAGCTACATTAGATTGGGGAGATCCTTTCTGAATACGTAATGCATAAGCTGTGGATGGAGTTGAGATACCCAGGACGTCATTGAGGACTGAAACTAACAGCATGGCGAGGACTCTTACAGAGAGAATCCAGAAGAAGAGAAGAAAGCCAGGGACTCACATCACTTAGTAACGCAGCAGAGCCCTCAGGTGGGTGTTGAAATTGCCTGATTGCCTCTATAATGGGGTAAACTGAGTCTAAGAGCAGTGCTTCTCAAACTCAGCTCTACTGACATTTGAGGCCAGATAATTCGTGTGTGTGTGTGTGTGAAAGAGAGAGTGGGTAGGGGGCTGTCCTACGTATGTAGAATGCTTAGTTGTATCCGTGGACACCATCAGATGCCAACAGCACCTTCTAAATGTGAAAATCAAAAATGTCTACCTTATGAAATATCCTATGTGAGGCAGAATCACCCCTAGTTATGAACTAATGTGCTAGACTAAAAGCTGTTCTGGCTCTGCCTAACAATGCTTTAAAGTAAGAATTGAAAGAACCAAATGTTTCTCAGTAAGTTAACAGCATTCTAGAACAAAGCTCTCAAACATTTAAAGCATTGCAAAAAAATTCAGTGTATAACAATGTAAAATTCAGTGCTTGGCATCCAAAATTACCAGCCAAGTAAAAAGTAGGAACATATGATATGCAATGAGGCAAAAATCACTAGTAGGAGCAGATAAATAAGTAACACATTGCAAAATTAGTACATGAGAATGTTAATGATTAAGTTCAAGAAGTGGGGATAGCATGAGCATGAAGACAAAACCTGGTAAATACAAAGGAGACTAAATTTGGACTTCCACGGGTGACAAACAACAATTTATGAAATTAAAAATATCCTGGATGGTATTAACAGCAGATTAGACAATGCCAAGGAAAGGGTTAGTGAACTTAACAACATAGGAATGGTACTAAGTGGAATAAAAACTAAAGAGAGAGAAAAGATTGAATAAAAATGAGTAGAGTATCAGTGATCTGTGGCATAAAATGTTATTTCAATCCCAGAAAGAAAGGAGAGTGGAGAGGGACAGAAATATATTTAAGAAAATAATAGCTAAAAAATGTCCAAATGATGAAACCATAAACTCAAATATTCAAGGAGTTCAACAAACCCCAAGCAGAGTACATATGAAGATAACGGTGATTCTTTATATAATCAAATTGTTGCTAACCGGTGATAAAGAGAAAATCTTAAAAACACCCAAAAGACAAATGAAATATTAAATGCAGAAGAAGCAAATATAGGAATAGACAGCAGACCTATCTTCAGAAATACTACAAGCTAAAAGACAGTGGAGCAACGTCTTTAAAATAAAGAGGGTCTCTGACATGGTTCAGTTCAACAATTTCCAACTTTGAGAAAGTGATAGGCGTTTATCAGAAACTGGCCTTTGAGTACACATACAAGCATTGTTTTTCTCTTTCAGTAGATTATTTAATGAATTACATGAGATATGCAACACTTTATTAAAAGACAGGCTTTGTGTTAGGTAAAAAATCATCTACAATTGGGCAATTGCAGACTAATGTAAATGTTTTGAGCACATGTAACATGTAGGCTAGGCTAAGCTATGATGTCTGGTAGGTAGAGTGTAATAAATACATTTTGACACTTTTCAACTTACAATGGGTTTATCAGGAAGTAACCCTATTGTTAAGTCAAGGAGCATCTGTACTATGAGGAAAATGAAATTTTAAATCCATATTCAGGAAAAATATCTTTCAAAGAAAACAAAATATACAAAAGCAAGGGTGAGTGCATGGATCGACAGCAGACCTTTACTACAAAAAATGCCACAGGAAGTTATTCAGGCAGAAGGAAAGATCCCAGATGAAAATGTCGATCTGTACAAAAGAAGAGCACTAGAAACGGTAAATTTATGGAAAAGATACATAATTTTTCTACATAAAAAATCTCTTTAAAAGATAACTGTTTAAAGCAAAAATAATAACTATGTGTTGGGGGCTTGAAATATTATAACATCACAGAAGCAAACTATGTGACAGCAACAGACAAGACTTGAAGGGAAGAAATGCAAACGTGTGACAGTGAGCAGCCAAGGCCATTCGTGGACGTGTTACTATTTGTAAGTAGACTCTGATATGTTCATTATGAGCCCTATAAGCAACTGCTTTTAGAAAAGCAGACTAAGAGATTAAATTGAGTAATAAAATACATTGGATTAATCCAAAAGAAGGCAGGAAAAGAGAAAAAGAGGAGAGCAAATAATAGGTGGGATAAACAGAAAATAGAAAGAGGGCTGATTAAAACCCAATCATATCAGTGGTCACATGAAATGTAACTGGTCTACTAAAAGGCAGAGAGTGTCCGATTAGGAAAAAAAAGCAAGCCTCAACTATATGCTGTTTAAAAGACACTTTAAGTATAAAAACACAAATAGGTTAAAAATAAAAGTATGTGAAAAGATACACCATATAAACACCAGTGAAGTAAAATGGAATGACCATAGAAGCATCAGATACAACAGATTTCAGAGTAAGGAACATTCCCAGGAATAAAGAGGTTTGTTTCATGATGATACAAGGAGTCAATTTATCAAAAGTCTGCGAAAATTCTAAATATGTTTGCACCTAATTATAAAGCTTCAAAATTCATGAAGCAAAACCTGACAGAACTGAAAGGAGAAATGGAAGAATTCCCTTTATAACTGCGGATTTTGATGTCCCGTTCTCAAAACTAGTTAGAATAAGTAGACTGAAGCTCAGTGAGAATGGAAAAGAGCTGAACAGTTAACTACCCACCAACCTGCTTAACTGACAGTTAAGACGCTCAGCAGCAACACAATGCACATTATGTTTCAGAACACACAAAACGTTTACTAAGTTCTGGATAGATTCTGAGCTATAAAATAAATCTCAGTAAATTCAAAAAGACTGAAATCATACAAAGTTTATTTTGCAACTATAAGAGAATTAGAGATCAATAACATAGAGATAAATAATCCATGGGTTAAATAAGAAATCACAAGATATTAGAAAATATTTTGAATTTAATGAAAACATAGGACAGAAAAATTTGTGAGATACAGCTTAAGTAGTGTTTAGAGGGGGATTAATCATCTTTCTGCCACTATAACACTTTATAAAAATTATCTCAAAGTGTGGTCGCTGGACCAGCAGGTAAGTAACACTTGGGTTCCACCCCATACTACTCAATCAAACTCTGTGGGTGGAACCCAACAATGTTTTTTTTCTTTGCCCTCCTGGTGAGTTTGATGCACACTCAAGTTTGTGCACTACGGTTCTGAAGTAGAAGGGTTCTCATCTGGGCTACCATAATGGTCTCTGCCTTTACCCTTGCTCTATAACCTTTCATTCCTCACAACACAGACAGAAAGATCTTTTAGAAAGAAGAATCTGATGATGATCTATACCTTCTGCAATCACTTCCATTTTAAATCTGCACTGTAAGTGCAGTGGGAAGCTACCTAAAATATATTAACTTCTTAGTATGGCTTAGAATTTGCATTGTCCATTCCTTTCCTTATCCCTCACCCTCACCAACCTGACATCATCTCTTCGTTTCTCTTTGGACACACTAGTCATGTCTTATCCCTCTGACCAGCCAAGGATCTCACACGTCAGCTATTTTCCCCATGCAATTCCTTCTTCCTGGCTAGTCATTCCTACCCTACTGTTTCTCTGCCACTTGGCCTAGTTAATTCCTACCCATCTGTCACAGCTCAGCTTAATGATCATTTTCCTAAGGAACTCTTCCCTCACTTGACAAACTCTCCCTATAATAAGTCTGCAAAGTGCCACATGCTAATTGAGAACTTACCAGATTTGTGTAATTATTTATTCAATGTCTGTGTCTCCAAATAAACTTGAACCATGAAGGCAGGTACCATATCTGCTTTTATCCCTCATTATTTTCTATGTGTCTAGCATACTGCCTAGCACATAGGAGATAAACATTTTTGAATAAATTAATAGAGTATATAGATACAGACTTTTAATATACCTTCTATGTTTTTATAATGTAGAAACAAAGTAGGAAACAAATGCATTTTTCAAGTTGCCTGGGACTGGGAAAAAGAAGCTAAGGTTCACTTTTAAAATATAATAAGTCCAAACAAGAGAAAAAATGTAGCAAGATGAAATCATTCAGACACCCACCCTGCTGCTTTTCTTTCTTTCTTTTGGTAATCAAACTAGAGGTGAATTCACTAGGCTTAACATTACAATAAACGAGCTGTCGTGCTCAGCTCCACGACAAAGAAAACCACCACCCAGGAAAAATGAGGGGAAAATATGGTAGCCAGGAGAGCTGAATGAAGAATTTTGAATTAAGTGAAGAAATAGAAACGCAAGAAAAAAGAAGGAGAAAGAGAAAGGAACAACTGGACCATGTGGCAGGAATTTATCACAGTACGAAGCACTGAAATCAATCTCTTTCTAACAGGTGGTAGCAGCTGGTTAAGGAAGAAAAGGGTGACCCTTGAACTTACCTCAGATAGAGAAAGCAGGTCGGGAGGCTGTAGGGAGAGAATAAAGATTTACAAAACAGAATAAAACTGGTGCTCGTGGCTTCCCCAGCACCACTCTGCTGGACAGACAGATATCGTCCCATTGAGATAAAACAAAAAGAACATGTCAAATACACTGCACCAGGAGAAGGGTGTGGGCAGGGTACTGGGGATGTACAGGACAGATCGATCTTAATCTTATTTTTTTTAAAGCTTATAACTTACTCATTTTTTCCTACCCACCTCATATCAAAATTATAGTGATATAAACAGGGGTTAGTAGATTTTTTTCTGCAAAGGGCCAAGCAGCAAATATTTTAGACTTTGTGGGCTTTATGGTCTCTGTTTAAACTACTCAATTTACCTTCTGCAGCACAAAATCAGAAACAGACAATATGCAAGTGAATGAGCATGGCACTTTCCAATAAAACTTTATTTATAAAACAGGCCAGGTGCCAGACTTCCTGATTTACAGAATTAATGTACAGTTTCTATGTTCAAAAACAGTTCTGTACACTATTATAACCACTAGTATGGTGAATTAGCCAAAGTTATATAAATTCTTTTGCCAAAGTCAAAAGAAATTGAAATATCTTTTAGATAAGTTCCATGAATTTCTTAGTCACTCTAATATTGAACACAATGGCTGGTAAATCAAAAGAAAAAGTATCCAATATTTGTTGAATAAATTGAATGGTTTTCTGGGAAAGAGATGGATCAATTAATAAAGTGAACATCCTGAAAACTCAGTAATAGTTGAGAAAGCAATGGAATATAAAGTATTCAAGAAAAACTAAGAAAAATTTTCAAGACAAAGATTGTCAAAGTAGTTATTTTAAATTTTAACAAGAGAGACTTCAAAACCTAAACCTCTTTTCTTTACACAATTTCTAAGAAAATTATGGAAGCTAGGGGAATATTGTAGGGGAAAATTCAATTGTAAATAGAATGAATATTCTCAAAATTCCTGACTTCATTAGAATACCGTAAATAATAGAATTGACTTTTACTAATTTTACTTATGGCACTGGCAATTAGCAAAACAGCAATATGAAGCTCACAAAACAGAATGTCGATGAATTAATTTTTACATTAATCTATTTTCATTTCACCCAGTTCTGATGAAATTAAGACTATACAGACACTGCTCTTATATGTTTTCTTTAAATTCATAGTAAGAGATTTCCCATGGTTCATAATATAGATACCAAAGCCTCCTGAATTGATTGCTACCACAGCTTTCCTTTCTTTACTCAACATGAAAAAAGCCTAACACACAAGAATAAAACAGATTGATCAGAATGTGAACATCTTTGTCTTAAAGGTATTTACTACAGCATTATTTTAATGATGAATGTAGATAAAATACTTAAAATTTTATTAATTTTAACTGAAATTAGAATATAATTTCAATTGCTCTAACTTAATTTATGTACAACAGGAACAAATCTGATATATAAATTGACTTATATTTTTGCAATTGTTACATTCTTTTTGGAAATGTCATAGAAAATTTCAGAGAAACTCCAGCAAGAAACTATGTAGATTATTGTAGTTAATTATATTTCCCACATTACATTCTGCGAGATATAAAAAGTTATGATTTTATAGAAAGTTTGGGTAATGAAGTTTAATATGCTAATAGGGCACTGCAGCTCAGTAAGAAAAGGTCAGAGAAAGGAGAATTTCCTAATCTCATTTGACCACAGAACCCTTTGCACCTTGGGGAGACTAATACGCCCTAGAATCCATCTGTGGAATGCGTTTGTACCAAATTAGAATAAAGTGACACTGAATCATCTAGAAATGTTTTTCTATCAAAATTAAATTTAGAAAACCATCTATGTTTCCGAGTTTTTCTAATAAATAATAATAATGATGGTGATGTTAAATAACAGCATGTAAAAAAAATTTAACTCTATATTCTATACAACAATGTCTAAGGATATTCTGTGCAATGGGTTCTGTCAACCATACTAATGTTTAAAAAACACAATGTTTTATGTTCAAAATATGTGGTAAAACATTCATAAGCAAGATCAGTATCTTCGTTTCGGGTAGCTGAAAAAGTATATTACTTATTTATTGCTTTATCAGTTATAATGTTATGTGAAAACCAGAATTCTGAATGTGAAAAAAATGTATATTCGGTTATTTTTGAGGATAGATGACAAAACAGGAGAAGTTGACAAACTAATCATATTTTTTCAGTCATACCAGAATCTAATACAAAGTATCAACCAAATTACGATTTTTATGTGGGAAAACTTAATGTTTTAGGATAAGTACTTTTAGTATAGTAGCTTCAAGTCTACATTAAGTTATTTTAGTCTTAAAAATTTCTTCAGAGGTTTCCAAAGTCAGCTTATTCACATCCAGACATTTATCAATTAGAAAAAGGCATACATTTGCTTTGGGAATTCAAAAGATAGTGATATTAAAAAGGTCGATAGTATTATTTTCAGTAGTCATACTACATTTTGGGCCATTATCACCTCAAAAATCATTTGCAAATGGCTCTTCACACATCCCATTTCCCACCCTCTACCCACAAAGTCTACATTGTGTACTGTTATTAGAAAAGATTCTCTAGAACTCAACTTTGATCATACAGCTTCTTACTAGTCACAGAACAAATACCTTCTTAACTTGATCTCTTTGTCCTTCTACCCACTTGGTGAACCCAACTACCATGAAATCTAAAGGCCCACCTTACACCGTGGTAGAGATAAAACCAGACAGTTATTTACTCCTACATTTCTTGAGACAGCTATTTTAAGCCTTATCCACATTGCCCAATCCAATCTCACCATACTGTTCTTAGATTATACAGAAACAGTCCCTAATATCTCAGTATCTGTCCACAAATTACTGATCTGCATCCCCAAATATTATTCATACTGTTTTCCTGACCCACTTAAGAGAAAAGTGACTCTTCTGGTCAAGACCAATCTCTCTAATGACACCCCAGATCCCATACCTAAGAACGTGGGGGGTTCACTCTATTTCTACTACTTGCTCTCTCATTTCTGCATCTTTAGCCTTTTTTAAATTCTCTACTGGATTCTTCATACTGGCATGAAAAAAACATTTTTTTTTTTAACTTTTTCTAGCCCAGCTTACTCTAGCTACTTCTCTATCCCCTCTCTATTCACAGCCACTTCCAGTTTTCCATGCTAATTTTCTTCATTTCCTGCAATTCGTCATCTAGCATTGAATAAGATTTCTGGCTCTAGTTGTTCACCAAAGTTGCTGTCTCTCACATCACTAAGATAACCTCTTGTTCAACAGAAGTTTAAGGGCTCATCTTAATTGACATCTTATTAGCAACTTACACCATGGTCTTCTAGGCTCTTCTCTCATCTCTTGATAACTCCCATCGGTCTTTCATGCACATCTTTTCTTTTCCCTACATTGATGGAGGTCTAAGATCCTCGTCAGCTCTTTCAATCTTACACTATCTCTTCACACTCCTAGCTTCAATTATTTGCTGATTCCCAAATCTTTCTCTTAACTCAGGACTCTTCCCTGGGCAACAGATCCACATTATCTAACTGCTTCCTAAACTTTGGATAACCCACTAGATGTCTCAAATCCCTTATGTCTAAAACTGAACCCTGTAAAAGAGCATTCAATCTGATTGAATTTTACTATCATTTACCCAGATGTTCAAGGCAAAAACCTGGATGTTATCCTTTATTCTTCTACTTTCTTAACACGATTTTACTTCATAGCTAACTCTCAAATCTATTTTGTCCACTACTGCTACTATTAGGGCTTAACACCTTTTCTATGAAAGTGACATTGTCCTATGGAAGAAGAAAAAAAGAAATAAACATTTTTTGTTAATTGATGCTGACCTCCCAATTTGGGATATGCTGCCCTCCACAAACCTTATCTTCTACCATTTTCCCATTCCCCTTTCCTCAATCCCTGATTCCCATTTTATGTCTCAGCTCCAGTAAATTTCTCCATATTCTGAATAACCTTGCTCTTTTTTGTCACCCAAATTTTCCACCAGTAATTTGTTCTGCCTGAAATACTCCTCTTTTACTTCTGATAGTTAGCCTTCCTTCAAGCCTCAGCTTAGATGTGACAATGCAGAAAGCCTTGCCTAATTCCCTTAAGTTGAATTCAACTTCCCCCCACAATCCATCTCTATCTGGATAGTACCACTCACCCCATCTTTCTACTGCAATTACCTATTCATTTTTTGATTCCCCATGAGATAGTGAGCTCAACTCAGCTAGAAAGGGAACTCAGAACATACCATAGGCATTCACTAAATATTTGTTGAATTAAGAAAAGGAACTGTACTTCTTCCTCCTTTCTGCATCTATACCTGATGTACACAGCACAGGAAATGTAGTGAAGTACAAATTTAAAAACTCTTTATGTTTTAAACTATATCTGGACAGTTAATCTCAAAATATACAAAAACCAAGACATTCACAGTAGAAGAAAAACTTTTCATCAACAGAAATATTCTAAAACTTTTTCACATACATCACCGTAGAAATTTTTCTAGAAAGGTCCTGCTGTTAAAAGTATCTTACATTTCTACTCACTAATTATTATACATGGTATGAAGAAGAAAAACACATATAAAACTAACAATGAGTTTTAGCATCATTTCTAAAAGGGCAAAAAGAAGTATGAAATACCAAGAATAATGAGAAAAAAATAATACTTTAAGAAAACATTTAAAAATCAGATAAATATAACAAATATTGCTATAAATACAATTTCATAAAAATAATGTCCTTGATTGATTAAAAAAATGTTAAAAAATAAAGAAGGAAAGTTATCAGTAAAAGATAAATAAAACTTTAAGCAGAACAGGAAATAGTACTAGTAATTTAAAAAATGAGAAAAGTGAAAAACAATTCTTTATGTAGTACTAAAAAATTCAAAATACTCCAAAAGGAGCTTGAAATTAATTTGAAAAAGTAGTAATTAGGCATCTTCCATCTTACTTTTGTAGAATGATCTCATATTTATTTAGTGGGGTGAAGAATCATATTAAACTTTACTGTTGTTTCTTAGGAAGACACATGATTAACAAACTGAAAGGACAAAATACGGTTCTGTTGCAAAATGAATTAATGCAAATTACCTTTATTAGATTGCAATAGCATGAAATGAGGATGATAGAGAATTAAAAATGAAACTAAAGATCTTATTCTCCATTCATGACAGTCTTTACAAAATGTGTATTTTTAGGTGAATTATAAGTTTTTTTTAAAAAAAATCACTATCAGGTGTTTTTCCTCCTGTGTTCCTGACATGTTATTTGTTATGTTATTTTTAGTTATCCTGAGGACAAAAAAGAAGGTCACTCTTTCTAGTTTTGATTCATTTTTTATAATGGACATTTGACCACCTTTAAAATTTTACGCATTGCATGTTAGATAATTGAAATTTTACTTGTTACATGTTGCATATTACTGAAATAGGTATTTTAAAGTTCAGTTAAATAATCGAATTTTTGTAAAAATCTATAATTATTGATTTTAATATTTTAAGACCTGATACTACTTATTTTAGCTTTTAAATAATTTCAAAAGGTAACAAAAATAAAGCCACTAATACTTTCCCAATCCTCAAAAAACACTCCTAAAACAGTGTAAAAATCAACCATATAAAATATCCTTCAATTTCCAAAGGTTACCTGGCACTCTTTTGACATGGAGGAAGTTATTAATAATTAGCACTCCTATACTCCTAAATATCTTGCATTGTCCAGAACCTACCAATAAGCAGAACTGGAAATGCTAGCAGCTGCAATGTTTCTATGGTATTTTGCCAGGTTCTAAAGGGTAACAGCCTCTCCCTGAGGCACCAATGTTAGGTTGGTATCTTGGTTTATGTTCTGAATTTAGCATTACCTTAACCATGACTGTATATGACTCTTTCTTACTAAGATATGCATTATTTGAGGAAAGGAATCCTCATTTTCATATCTGTGGAAACAAGCTCAAGGTCTGATATAAAAAAAACCTATTCAAGAGTCCTGATTTACTGAAAAAAAGTATTGTTACTGTACCACTCCTCAAATAATCCGAGTTTTAAAGTGGTTTCCAAATAGCAACAGCTTGATAGTAGACATGAGCCTGATAGTCTAGGATTATATATGTTATAGCCTTTATCAATTTAGCAATGGGATAGTCTTTACTTTTGCTACATAGTCTCATAGTTGTTATTAACTTTTTAAGAGAACAGATATATATTAGCCTATAGTGTAGTAATTAATTTTTACTTAATCATATTTATCTGTCAAACTGTATTCTGGCTTTATACAGAGCTAGCGAATGAAAAAAGGAGATAATGTACTTTTTACATTAACAATATATTTTAAATAAGTTTCTACAAAACATTTTTATTTGCTTGAAATCTTGAACACATTAAAAGGTAGGGAAACATACTGGTATATTCAGCAGCACCTAATTTCCTGAGTTTCATACTAGGTGCCAAGAAATTAGGTTTTCTATTTTGGAACAAATTCAAACTGAATCAGCTGTTCTTTCTACCATTTATTGTACAATTTACTCAAGGCACCTACAATGAAACTTTAAAATTAATTAGAGAAGAACTTACCTAGGGATTTTGAAAAATAGTTTGCCATTTGTCCACTGTTGCAAGACTGTCGTTTATGTCTTTTTGTTGACATTTCTGTGGTCTTCCATGGTGGTCTTTTTCTTTTGTTCAAATTGCTAATAACTTCAAAACTATCGGAAGGATTCTTGTCAAAGTTAACACGTTTACTTAATTTACTATTGTCAAGTTGGCCAGCAAATTTATCAGTTGAAGGACTATTTGCTTTAGCATTTTCTATTTCTTTAGATTGCTTTTTAAAAGAATTTTGCTTAGTAGAATGAGATCTTAAAGTAAAGCGCTTTGATTCTTCTATCTGAGTCTGGCTATTACTTCCACTGTCAACAGATTCAGGAGAATAAATGATTGTGTTTAGCTTAAAAGTATTTCTATGTTCAAGATAGTTGAGTTTTCTCAAAAATATCCTACAATCTTTTAAGGTTTTTGACCTCCAATTATCTGCACATATGTTTCCTAGTCTTGGTCCCTTTTCAAAGTCTTTTTGGCTGCAATTTATTCCATTCTCTTTTGTTTCTGACTTCAATTTATTCTCTAAACTAGCATCTATCTTGCAGCCAGGCATTGCCACTCTCTGTTGCAATAAGTCATCCTTGATCTCAGGTGGCAAAATGCACTCATTATCTACTGAGCTTTCTCCTTGGAGTGAGATGTCAGCATCTGCTCCCCCCTCAGTCTTATTTAAAAATTGGTTCTGGCAGAAAAAACTTTTAGAGTTCCAACCAACTGTACCGTGGTTGTGTGGCTTTCCCTCTCTTCTCCACCTTTCATGATGCAACCTCCTAAACTCAGTCCTTTTTAATCTAGCTATGGATAAATTATTTTTCACATTTAAGAGTGGAGAGCTAACCACTTTACGCAGTATATGCAACTTCCCTGATGATTTTGAAGGAGAAGAGAGTGCAAATTTTTTAAAGTGCTTTCTGAAAGGGCTAGTATTAAAGTCAGAATATTTCATTCCTAATTTGATACCCCTGGTATTTATTACTTCCAAAGGGTTTCGGGCATTTGCTTTTCTAACTAGTGAAAGAGACTGTGTTTCTGTTGTTTGCATAAACCAGGTACAGAGTTCATTTAAATCATACTTTTTCTGAAAAAGCATTTTTACTGGTGAAACTTCAAGTTCTAAGAGACAAGTTTCCAAAGGGCTTGCTACTTTGAAATGATCCTTTTCAATGTTTTCTCTTTTTTTATGAACACAATTTTCAGCTTCATCTCCACTCACTTTCACCCAAGCATTTGTTATTTGCTCAAATCTATTGTTTAATTCCTCTAGTAAGGAATCGTTTGAAGTAGAAGTAGCCCACCACCTGAGCAAAGGGGTCGATGAAATTATGGGGTCCAAGGATACTTCAGAAATGGGTGTTAATTTGTTATCTTCCAAACACTTTCTTGCATTCCTTGAATGTCTAGATCTTGGGGTATCTTTAGAAGCTAATTTTGTCCTTGACTGCCTATGTTTTTCCTTGTGACTTTTACCTTTTTGCAAATGGAGTTTATATGACTTATGGAGCACAGGATTTCTATAAATAAGTGAGCTAGAAGATGCTAATGAATGTAAGAAATGCAGAGATGGCTTTCTATCCCTAATAGAATGTCTCAAAGGTAGAGGAGCAATCACACTTTCCAACCCGTTCTTGACTATGCTGGCTTCAGTGTGCCTTGTTCTATCCATCTTAATATACTGTGGGCCATGCTTTTCTTCAGGCAGATTTTTTTCAAACATACTCTGTTCTAAAGGAGGTAAGCAGCTGCTAACACTTACTTCTCTTTCCTGAGGTGAAATTCTATTAATAGTTACAGATATGCCAGAGATTTTCACTTTTGCGGGTCTCCCAGGCTTCCTACTTACTGGCAAAGGCTTCAGATTTGGTCGAATAATGTTCTTGGAAGGCGGAGGTATCACAGACTTGTTCTTGATGGGCCTAACATATTCAAAGCTAGATCTCAAGATCTCACTTTCAGTAGTCAGGCTTGATATAGCACTTAATCTTTCACCCAAGTCAATTTGGTCTTTTCCAATATTTCTGAGACTATTATACTCAGTAGGAAAATCAGCAACAGTATTGTTTAAAGATATAATATTGCTCATGTTAACACTTCCTTCAGAGACATGCCTTTTAGTTCTTCTTGACCTTCCGTAAATAACAGTCACTATAATACTCTTTTTACAAATACCCTCTTTTACTTCTGATAAGACAGATTCTGGGCTTTTCCTTCCAGCACTAACGGAATCATTCTGGCAAATGGTGATGTCTGTTTGGTCAATTTTAGGCTTTGGGGGTCTTCCAATTGGCCGCTTGCTCTGTTTCACAACCTGGGGACCTATTTTTTTTGGTCTACCTGGTTTTCTTTTAAAAGATGAATTAGCACTGCTTGAACTGTCCCTGGGTTCTTCTTGTGGCATGTCACTATTTATATCATCTATAAACATTGCAGAGGAGTCTGCCGTTTCTTTTACACGATTAAATTTGTTTAGTTCTCTTTGAAAAGAACCAGTATCACAATGATTATTAGCTCTATAATTTTCAAAGTTAGCATCTGGGATATCCTCATTTATTCCTGGTTTTTTTTCAGTTACATGATGTGTTGTACATTTTTCAGAAGAAAGATTAACATTTGATTGGGAAGTACCAACAGAAGTTAAAGTATATTTGACTCCTTCACTGCTTTTAATCTCAGATAAAAACATGAGTTTGATAGGGCTAGAATAGTTGGGAAAAGAGGAGCTTTCGATACCTTCATATTTTGCTGGCACATTTTCAACACCGGAAATCAAGCTACCCATATCTAAAATAGACGACTTTTTCAGACTATCCAGCCTTTTGTTATTCAAATTCACTGTAGGCATATGATGACTTGTGATATTGCTGGAGATTACCACAGATTTTGATAAACTCTGCTCTTTGGATGTCATTCTATTTAGAGAAAGAGCCACATTTCTCCCAGCATTTTGATCTTTACCATCAATTTCTATCAATCTCTTGGATGTTTTATATCCTTCTGACAATGGATGATTATTCCAAGATTTTTTGGCCATATTTATGGTATCTTCCAAACGTTCCACAACAACTTGTAGATTAGAATTCATTGCAATTTTGTTTAGATCTATATTATGTGAGCTTTCAATCTGAATATTTTTCATTGGATCTTTTTCTTTTGTGGGCTCAGGTACCTTTTTGGCCTTAGGGGATTTTTTAAAAACATAATTATTTGTTACATATATAGAATACCATCCTGGAGGCACAATATTTCGTTTAGTTCTGGTTAAAAGTCCAGAAACATCGCTTTTTGAAGCAGTTTGACAATTCTCTAATTTTGGATTCTCCCTATGATTTTGCAACTTTTTTTTTCCAGCTGAAGATTTATCTTGTGACTTTCTTATGCTTATTTTCTCAGGTGAAGTTTTTTTAAAGCTTTCTGAAAATGCATCAAAAGCCAAGTTAGTTTCTAGACTATGAAGAGGTAGTTGCAATGAGTGTAATGCAAAATTTGGTGAAAATGATGTTTCTACATGATTTTTGTCTTGAAGGCTTTTAGGATTTTGTAAAGAAGGCCCTTGGCAAGGACTGAATTCTTCTTTGTCTGATAAAAACATCTCATCATTATGCATCAATTTCCTTGAATTCTTTTCAGTGTATTTTTTTCTTACAAAATTTTCACCAAGATTAGCAAGTTCTCTTTTTATCTGTAAAGATTGCCTTCTACACATGGATGAATCACAGGAGCTGTGCATGGCAAATAAAGTTTCCTGACGCTTTCGAAATCTTGTCTGAATAATTTTATTTTCTACCTTTTTATCATGTTGACTCAGTAATTCCATAAAACTGTAATCACTGGCCTTTGCATTATGCAAGAGAGAGGTTATTAAATCTCCTAATTTTAAGTCATTATCTGTATTACAATCACTGCTAGATAATTTTACAAGGCTTGTCATATCTGTGGTTTCTATTGATTTTAATTTTTCATTAATGCGATCCATTAAATCTTGAAAAATTACAGCAGTTTCACCTTTTTCATGATTTGTAGTATAATTATTGCTGTCATCTGAGAGCAAAGAATCAGGGTTATTGGATTTTTTACTTTTATGAACTTCACCTTCATGATCACCCTTGTTGCTGCTTATTTCGGCTGGTGTGAGAGATGGAGGCTGGTTAATGTTTGTTTCAAGTTTATTTTCTAAGGATGAAATCTCTGAGATGACGTCTTTCAATCTTTCGATTCCTTCAGTCTCTACAGGTGATAATGGTGGGGGTGAGGGACTTCGAGATCTAGAAAGATCTTTAAGACTGACGGAAAGATCACATATTTCCCTTGACAGAAGAGGACTACAAAAGGCTGATGTTGTAGAATGAATGTCTGGTAATAGTCCAGAACAGCACCTGTGAGAATTACAACTGTTTGTAATTCCTCTATTCACTACTGTCTTAATGTGTTCAATAGTTACAGTTTGGCAAGATAAACAATGCAAATCTTTAATACAGACTGGCAGAGGCTCTAAACCAGGGCTTTGTCTTTCATTTTGTAAACACCCTCTTTCTGCCAGCCTATATTCACAACTACAGAACAGACCATGTAAATCATCTTCAATTAAAGGCTTTTGAGATTCTGAAGCCATAACACATGATGCATTACAACAGCAAAGAGAAGCAGCATTCTGCTCTTGGACTAGAAATTTCAACATAGCCAAAACTTGTTGCTGGTGATGTATGCACAAAGATTCCAAAACTTTGCTTAATGCTGATTTTCCTTTTTCCATTTTAGTAGCTTCCTCTGATTTTGCATCAATAGTTGAACTAAAAATAAAATCAAACAAAAAAGTGAATTACAGCAAAAATATTATAAGGAGTTATAATTTTAACAGAGTTTGAACAAAAGATATTTTGGTATTGCTGGACTCCTGACTCTTAGGGAGCTGTAATAATGGTATCTTGATTATTGTTTAGCAAAAATATAATGAAGCACTGATGATAATTACTTTTCCTATGGCAAAGTATAAGAGTCAAAGCAAAGCCCTATTTTTGTAATATAAAAGCTGATGATTATATATATATATATGATAACATTTACATATTGATGTTTAGTGTTTTGAAAATATTAAGAATATTTAATGGGAAGTGCTTCAGGCTTTAAAATTTTTGTAAAGCAGATATTTTATAAGGTATTTTGATAATTATCAGTCATTAGTGCAAATGAGAAAAATAAGATCTAGAAAAGTAAAATCTTATAATAGATATTTTTCAAGGCAGTGAAAATGAAATTCTAAATAGAAGAGCTTTGCATAATCACAAGGGATTATGATAATCCCAAAATTAAGGGATTTATATTCGTATAAATAAGAATGCCTTTTCTAAGATTAAGTTGAGGCATTAGCTATTTAAAAATAAAATCTACCTTTAATTGATTTTAAATACTAAAGTAATTACATGAAAACTAAAGGTATTACTTACCTAATTATTAAATTTCAAATGCTGGAAAATGTCCCACTGCAGAAACTAATATACATCTAACTTTACTAAGATCCAGGATTGCTTATCAACCAATATAGAAGTCTATCAAAAAATTTTTAATCCAATACCAGTACCAAGAAGAACATAATATATTTAGAGAATTCTGTTTCAGAAAAGTATCTATTTTAATTAAACATATCACCAAACTCTGTACATGAAAATAGTCTTTCACTTACGATTCATTACATTTGTATGTTGTTGTTAATAGTTTCTGGTTTATAGAAATTTTATTTAAGATTCAAACTGGGATTTGCTGATTATGAATTACTACTGAAGAATATATTTTGTTTAAATAAGGGATTATTGTGCTCAATCATCTTAAAAATTAAAAGACTTTTCTTTTAAAACAAAAAGGGGAATATTTTTATTTTGTTGCTTAAAACTGATATAACCTGTTCACAGATAAGTATGCAATATTTCATTTACATGAAAATTGTTATTTGAATAGCAAAAATATGGAAGCAAATTTTAAACATTTGACCAAAACTTTTATGAACAATAGCAACTTAACTAGATCCAACCAAAACTAGCATTAAATTTGAAGTAAAATATCAAAGTGAGATGTGAAATTTCAATAAAGCTTTTAAAGTCCACTGCTGCCTCTAGACAGATGAAGACAGGACATGACCCCACCCTCTTTTCCTTTCTAAAAATAAAGTTTTATAAATTTTGCCATGGTTAGGAGTGTAACATGATAGAACTGACTCCCAGGATTCAATTAGATTGTTTAAAAAAAATGTAGACAGCAAAGTCAAGAACAAATAACTATGAAATATGAAGATATAATTATACACTTTCTAGCAAATTAAAGGAAATAATTTTTACATAAGCAAAATACAACCCAAAATGTTGACAGATGCACTTCAACAGTTTTGAAAGTGATATTATGGCCTGTTAAACATATTTCACTAATAAAGAGAGAATTTGCATGTTTCTCAGAAAGATGTTTTATTGTATTTTAAAGATTAATACGCCTTTTTATAACCTTTCCTGAAGTGCTCAAAGGTTTTTATTCCATTAATAAAGGTAAGAAGCAGAAATAATCAAAACAAATAACTAGTGTTAAGTTATTCTCAAAAACATTATATAATTTCAATTTAACTCACAAAATTATGAAAATTATGATTTTTAGATCCCTTTTTTGACATTCTGAGGAAGTTTATACTTTCAAAGTATTCTTATTGAATTTATTACTTTTAATAATAGATTTTCAAAAATATCACAGTGGCCCGTAATTCTATCTAATGTTATATGAAGAACAGCTTAATAAAGGTACCAATTAGATATGTGGATATTAGGTTATATCTTATATGTCAGTTAACAGATAACTAAATTCTCAAATTACAGAACTCCATGATATACTTATTTAGCTTCAAACTGTTTTTCTGTATTTCTTGCATGTTAGAATCTGACAGAAAAGCCTAATATATGGGAGTAAAAATAGTTGAATATAATTATACATATGCCTCCAATCTAGAATTTACTCTCAAATATTATTCAAAGTTTCTAAAATTATATATTTCATAGATCTCTTGTGGATTTTTAATGTCAAATATTTTTCTAACCTTTTCCTGTTTGATTCATAAACCAAAATATCCTATTTTTTGTGTTCTGT
Organism: Perodicticus potto; assembly: GCA_963574655.1. NCBI lineage: Eukaryota > Metazoa > Chordata > Mammalia > Primates > Lorisidae > Perodicticus > Perodicticus potto. The sequence goes on along the minus strand of CAUYRH010009906.1, from coordinate 39,056 downwards.
TCATTTTGCCCATTAGCAGCCTGTTGAAGTGTTTCTTCAGAAGATGTCAATTTCTAATACTAATTTTAATAAAACTGCCTAGAATGAATCAAAGAAGTCAGTGTAGCCAAGTTTTTTTCTTTTCTTTTCTTGTTTTCTTTTACTGAATGAGTAAATCAATCACACACCAACAGTGTTGTAAATTTAAGTGCAAAAGCATTGAAGTGCTTTACTACAAATTACAACCTAGAAACACGTTAACTGAACAATTAAAATTCATACAATCAGATTTAGATATATAACAACACAAAGTAGAAACAGAATTACAGTACATTTACAACACAAGACAGATACATGAATTCATTAGAAAATATTGTAATAAATAATTCATGAATTATAGTGCAATTGATTTATGCATAAATATAACTAATTGCCTAACAATCAGTTTATATTAACAAAATCTGTCAAAATCAAGGCAGCCACAGAGTTTTACTAAATTACTGAGACAATGGAAATACTGCAATTAAAAAACAAATACAAGTATTTGTACTGTAAACAACTAAAAAAAAAAAATCAGTCTCACTAAAGTTAGTATACAATTTAATATAAAATTGTCATTAGCTACCAGAAATGGTTTAAACAACGTTACTGAGCAGTAGTTTTCTAAAAACAGAGGCACTGTTTTTTTCTTTTCTTTCTTTTTTTTTATTTTTTAAATATAAAATACTTGAGGAACATTCAAATAAGTAGAAAGCACATAAGGGTTGCTTTCACCTTCATTAAAAGTCTGCTGAAACTGGATTTTTCAGAAAATTGTCAATTAATAAATAGTAACTGGTAACTAAATTTATGAAGTACTTTGTGAAAGTTTAACATAAAGAACTTAATAGAATCACTGGGAGAAGGGGAACCCATAAATTTCCCTGCCTTTACTAGTTTATATAATCAAAAATTAACTCAATACTAGAAACATTTTGTTTCTTTTAAAAGTTATGGATTGATTACTTATACACTATCAAAAAATATTTTAATTTACTATTTCTGACCAAAAATAAATAATACAAGTACTAAAATGCTGCAAATTAACTATAATATTACCTATAAAACTACTGATCACTGTGAAGTCAATAGCAAAATGATCCCTGATATATGAATCCTGTAAAGTTTTTGGTCAGGTCATCTTTTAAATGATACAAAAGTGTTCTGTAAGTTTCCCTTTACTATAAACTTCTCAATCAATTTATTAATGTAAATATAGCATGAGGAATAAAAAAGCTCAATATAATATAAATATTATGCAATGCATTTAAGCCCCCAAAGTTTTGCAAGTAAAATTCTGTATAAAGAGGTCAATAAAATCGTTCTGAAACATTTACTTTACGTTAAACTTTGTTTTTCAATGGGGGGAGGGAAAAATATATTAAATAATCCAAGTTCTGACCCTCACAAAATATGGCTTAATTCTTTAAAAAGAAAGATGACCCTGACATCTGCTATTCTGTAATCTATTATGTATATTTTTTGGGGGGAAAAAAGATTAAAAGGATTCATACCCTAGTATGCAGGTAACATTAATAGCTGAAGAGGGTTCAGTATAGATCTCAGAGACCAAATAACTACTTGGTTACATATCTTCCCACTCTTCAGTTTCTTTAAACATATGTAAGCAGTTTTTAAATGTAATAGCTGAAGATCTCTTTAGTATTACATGTATATGTGATTATTAAATACACACAAATACAAGTGTAAAAACACAAGTATTTGACAAGGTGCACTTATTTTTTTAAAAAATTGAGCTGTAAGTATTCCTTTTGGACTTAGGAAAACTGGCTTAGAAAAATGATCAGAACCTGAATTTTAACAGAAAAGGGGCGCTCGGAGAATTCTGAATATATAAAGCAAATCTCCATTCTTTATATGGAGGCATATGCTTTATAACATTTTACCATTAAAACCGCATACGCCACAAATCCAATATGGATACTTTGACCCATATTTTAAAACTGCTATATAAAAATTACTGGTCTCTTTTATGAGGCTAGTCAAAGTTAAAATGCACTGCCCAGCTTCTAACTACCCAATTAGTAGAGAGTTTACATTACTAAAAGTTCAAAACAGCTTCAGTGTTAAATATCTGTAAATCTATTCAAGACCCTGAACAAACTGCAAATTTGGTTATTAGCAAAATGATAATGTATCGCCCACCAAAATGAAATCTGTAATTCATTTTGATAAACTGAAAATGTTTTGAAATGTCACAGCAGCAAATATATTAAAGTTACACTGAGGTTTTTCAATAGGAGTGTGTCACAATCCTTAAATTTAAAGTAGTCATAACATCAACTAACCAGCACATTTAAACCAAAATTATCATTCTCAAGCTTTTTCTGTGCACATTATAAACATGCTCTAAGTTGCATTCCAACTTTCTTTTCTAACCTTACACATTAGCTTATTTTTCAAATGAAAAACAAAATTAAATTATTTTAATAATTAAATTTAAATTATTTTTGTTCTTAGTATTCCATCTTATATTAAAGTATTCTATACTGCTGGGGTTAACTATGTGTCAGTTTTAAAAAGTATATACCTTAAAAACCCCAACTTCCTGCTAAATCAACTAATAAATGATAAATATTAAATTTCATTATACATATCCTTTAAGGTTTTCTTTTCTATTCCTGGTGGATGCACTTGAGTGCACTTGGATTTCATAGGATGCACTGTAGTGTAGTAATACTGTATATATTAATTTTTCTTAGTATAGAGATAGCTGTCTATTTAACTTTGATTGGTTTGACATACTTATAATAACTATAAGTATGTTATGTAAAATGTTTGCAAACTATTAATATCATATTTTAAGATGGTTCAACTGAATGGCTGGAATGGTCTTTCACCAATAAAAATGTTTCACTTGACAATTACTTGTTTTCCCACAACTCTTTATGCTATTGACTACTAAAGAAAACCTGAATCTTTTTCACCTATTTATACAAGGATTAAATACAAACTATCAGAATTAAGTAAGCAACTATATAATTCTGTCCACAGTGAAAACCCTGAATAAAACTTTTTTTCAAAAGGCATGTAAGTGGTTTTTGAACTGTAAAATTTCATGTCTCCTGTCAGAGTGAGCATTTGTAATTCCCACATGTGTGTATACAGACACACAAATACACACCTGTGCACACACACACGCAAACACACACACATACACACACAAACGTCTTCCTAACAGTTAATCTATACAGGCTTGCTGCTGTTCCTGCAGCTGCCAGTCCCTGAATCTGTCATATTATATAACCCAGTGTCTGGTAATCGTAGTTTCTTCTTCGGAGGAGTCTTCAGCGTTCCAGATCTTTCTTTTACCTTGTATTCTAAAGTGCTGTGAGGTACCCCATAAATTCCTTGTGCTTTGGAAACACTCATTTTTCCACTCATTACCATTGCAATAGCCTCTTCCATTATTTCATGATCATATTGCCGATAGCGGCCACGTTTTTTCCTGGGCTGCTTATTATCTTTTCGATCCAATCCATCTTCATTATTTTCAGAGGTTCCATCAACTGTCCCATTTTTAGAATTAAGACACAAAGGAGAGAGGTCCCCATGTAGAAAGTAAGAGTCAACACTTGAGTGAGTTACAGGCCCAGAACATTCAATTTTGTTCTGTTTGGGGAGTATATTTTTCAGTTTTTGGAGAGCTGATCCTTCAAGGACTGAAGAGGTTTTAGAAACTTGATACATAACATCCAGCAGACCAGAACCATCAGGTTGTGATTTTGAAACAGAACTTACTCGCAGCTGAGGAATTTTTAATTGTACTGTAGGATTTGAAGTTTCATATGGTAAGCTTTCATTTTTCTCTTTAAATTGACTAACCATTTTCTGTAGAGTTAACTGATGGAGGTAAGTGGAAGCTGTTGGGAATTTTAATTCTGAGGTTTCAAGTAGATTTAGTTTACTTTTTTCTGTGCGCTCTGCTTGAGCTCTTGCCCACAAGGCTACTTTTTGCAGCACTGCACACGTTTCTTTACTGTCTTTATATGAGTAACTATCATTGAAATCTCGAGTTTTGTTTTTAAAAGATGCAGGCTTCCCTGCTGGTAAGGCTTCTAAGTGGAGAAGTAAAGTTTTTTGAGGTATGCCATAAAGTATGCCTGCTTTATTTATGTCCAGTGCTCCAGACTGAATGTCTTTCAAAGCTTTTGAGAGCAAACCATCTGCAAACTCAGCACTTCTTTCCACATAGTCCTCTCTGTTTCTGTGTAGTCTCCTGGATGGATGGAATGAAACGATGGTAAACTGATGCATGAGAGACTCTCACACAGCTATGGAAGGGAAGGGTCCACTCCTTTATTATACTCCTTGCTTAGGTAACATCACTGCTTATGACACTTTTAAGTCTGTGAGATGTGGTAGTTACTCCTTATCAAAGCAAACGCTACAGTCCTGGTAGGACAATGTGTCAATGATACGGTGGCCTCAACGGGCAGACCTTCCAAGAACATTAAATCCTAACTCAGTATTTGTAAAAATATTCTCATGATGTTGCTATTCCTCTGACAGATGCTTGTAGAGCAACTTATAATTTTTATTTGTACAATTAGAGTTCCATTATAAAAAATACCCAAATCCTAAAGGAGTTTTTGTTAGTAGAAACGTGACGTTACCGCTAAACAAGTAATAAAAGAGTCAACCCCTTTAAAGGAAATTTGTAGCAGCAAGAATATTTCCAAACACAAACATCCCATATTTTCATAAGACCAATTTTTCTCTAGACAAAAACTTAACATCTGAAATAAATAGGTAAGTTATATTTCAATAAAATAACTTATTTTGATTTCTATTTCAAATGTATCATTGTAATTTTCAAAGGTTCTCAGCAGAAAGCTCACTATACCTTATGACTCAAAACTACTAGAGCTTTAGTTGAAATAAATTACACTCTATATCTAAGATTTAAATGTGACCAAAAAAGCTTCATATATAGCTAATGGGAAGATGCAAAAGTTATTAAAAAATCCAAATAGCCAACAGAACAGCATTTCACTACTAATTATTCATTTAAATTAATGAGTTTTCAAAACATGAAAGGACTTTTTGTGGCGATTACCTGATATATTAAATCATTTGTCACCACATCTAAAGCACAATGAAAAAATGCAAATGCTATAAACTAGATTTAAGAATCAGTAAGTACAGTACTTTCAGATTTGTTCATTGTTTAAAAAAATTAAATACTGAATTACATATTTCCCTTAAAATTGCCTCCTGAATATTTAATTTAAAATTCTCTTACTTGTCCTGCTTCTTAGTTTGTATTCTATGATTAAGTTGGTAGTTCATTTTAGTAACATGAACTAAAGTTTGGTGATTGTTCTGATAACTTTTCTTTAACAGAAAGAATAAAAAAGAAAGAGAAAAGACAAATGAAAAGTATGAGAGAGACATACTCATGAGTGACAAAAATTCTGGAGGAAAACTATATATGTCAATACTACTCGGAATAGTATTAAGAGTTCTCTGCAGAGATAATTTTATATTAATATTGAATTATATTTCCTAGATATTGCTTACCCAGCCATTGAATTTTCAGAAGAAGGATCACATATGGATGACTCTTCAGATTTTATGCTGGTTTTCTTTGTAGAGAGATCTAACACTCCATCCCCTATAATTTTTGCAAGAGAAAAAACTTTATATTTGTAACAAATAGGCAATCCTTATATTTTAACATTTCATATTTTGCTGATCTACTTATTCATGACCTAAACAGAAATATTTGTGTTTGATATGTGGCTGTTACCTTCTCATCTTAAAACTGTTTTAGCAACAGGAAATGACTGGGAAGGCACTATATAGGAAAAAAAAAAAGAACGGAGGCGGACCTGGCATTGCCAGGTATTATGAAAGAAACTTAACAGACTGTATGATATAAAATCTGTTTAAAATCAACGCTTGGTATCTCTCCCAATAGTTATTAATAGCTATTTGATAGCTCATTTACGACTGGTTCCATTAAAGGCTGCCAGATAATGCTGTACGAAAGTAAGAGTGATGTAGGTTGCACAAAAACAGAACAGAAAATGTGATGATGAATAGAGAACTGAATAATTAGCATTTACTAGGACAAGTGATATGTGGCACATACACTTTAGGTAAACTATAACTATGTATAACAAACGTATTTTCTAGAACTCAGTGTAAAATTTTATTGTATTAAATTACTAAATGTATAATTGTTGAATCGTTGCCTATATATTATGGTTATATCTATGACTGGATAAAGAAATATCTTATAACAATATAACTTTGGAAAAAATCTGTTATCAAACAACAGCCTAAGCATTTGTTATTAAAATGCGGTTATTTTATTACTATAATAAACTTATACATAAATAAAACTTCAATGGTTTTTTACCAATTTTTTGTAAATAAAAATATTAACTGGGCATGGTATACGCCTACAGTCCTAAGTACTCAGGAGACTGAGCTGGGAGGATATCCTGAGGTTACAGTGAGCTATGATTGCACCACTGTGCTCCAGCCTGAGCAGCAGAGTAAGACCCTGTCTCTCAAATAAACAGAGATAGATAAGTAGAGTATGTTTTTACTTATAGATAAGAAGCTGAACATTTTACATAGAAGAAAGGGATTACCTATAAGAAAATGTTTAAAAATAAGAAATTCAACTATGTTTAAAAAAATTAAACAGGGTTTTACAGTTATCATATCAATCCATGTAATAATACTTAAGTGCCTGGAGAGATACAAAGATGAAGAAAAACCCAAAACACCCTATCCATAACCTCCTTTGTAGAACTCAGTAATAATTCATTGAGTGCTAAACAATGTTTTAAGCATTAGGAAAGCAGCAGTTAAAAAAAAGTCACATAAAGGTCCTATTCTTATAGTGATTAGGATCTATTAAGATAATTCATACACCACCTATACCACCTTGCAGACACCAATTATGACAGTGCTACTTAGGAAAATAATGCAGAGTAAGCCAATAGAACAATGAGTGTTAACACCTAAAAAACCATCATGCAATTACTGGGTTATGCATCTTTTTTTCCCATGAGATTGAATTCTTCAAGGTCTGAGATCTTGATTTACTCATTGGTACTTCATTAAACATTAGTAGAATGCTAGAAACTGCTAAAAGAAGAAAAAAATACTATCTTCTTTTACTCTCACTTTCTTTAAAAATTAAAATTTTACTACTTGAAGAACTTAAAAGACCATCTTCTTCAAGAAATAATTACTTATGATATTCATTAATTTTGATTTTGCTCATGTTTCATGTACAGTTTATATGCAATATGTAAAGACTTCCTAATTCAGTTAATTCTTAGCTTCAGAACAAATTTATGAAATTTCCTCAATTCTAAATCTTTTAGACTTTCATATTTTTAATAGAAAAATAAATTCCAATAATCATTTATATAGAAATTTTAAAACAATTTATAAATCAATGAATTATAAAGACAAATAATAACATTGGAGAAAAATTGGAAAAATCTAGATAATTATATATATATATTTTTTGCAGTTTTTGTCCAGGGCTGGGTGGAGCCAGTGCCCTACTCCTTTGAGCCACAGGCACTGCCTTAGATAATATTTTTTTTGAGGCACAGTATTTGTATGTTAACTATGGTTTAATATCAGAATGTTTTTAGCATATATTTACAAATTAGGTAATACATGCATAAGAACACAGAAAAATATAAATCTTGAAACCCATGGTTTCAGATTTGACCTTCATATGTATAGAAACTGATCCCTTATATTTAAGTGCTGGAAATGCTTATGAAAATTACGTTAATAAAATCCCAATTCTTGTAGGGGTACAGGGCACATCTCTCCTTGATGAAGGACCAAACTATAGCTCAGACTTTGCCTTATAAACACAAATGATATAGCCTCATCGGATCTACCCTTATGGTAATCTTTCTAGACTTTTCATTTGCTCAGTTTAAAATTAATTATTTCAAAAAACAGAAATAATAAAAGAAGATGGAGGGAATCCCTTCCTCTGCTCCTTTACATAACCTATTAAACTAGGCTGTAGCTCCCCACTTAGGGCAATACAAATTTCTGTTTCTTTTTGGACCACTACCACAGAAAGCCTTACTTTCTAATTTTAATTATAGCTAATTTTAATTTGGATGAACTAGACATAAGCCCTGTTCCATTTTTAAGGGACCTATCCAAATTAGGTCTATATTTGTCATTCTTTCTCTTTAGAAAATCTAAACAACGACCCTAGTGAGAAACATTTATATCTCTTTTCTATAGTCCTTTCTTTATATCCATGTCAAAAGTTTGATAACAAAAAGGATTTAATAATTATCCCATTATAGTTCATATCTAGTTAAAATGGAAAAATACAATCCTTCAACATATTTGTCACATTACATTAAAATTCTCTGATCAATGAACATTTACATAGTAAATACAAGATACATAAACATGTAAGTAAACAGTTCTGATATATAGGGTGTCCATGAAGTTCATGAGCAACTTAAAATAAACATGAACTGGCTCGGCGCCTGTGGCTCAGCGGGCTAAGGCGCCAGCCACGTACACCTGAGCTGGTGGGTTCGAATCCAGCCCGGGCCTGCCAAACAACAACAATGGCTGCAACCAAAAAATGGCCGGGTATTGTGGCGGGCACCTGTAGTCCCAGCTACTTGGGAGGCGGAGGCAGGAGACTCGCTTGAGCCCAGGAATTGGAGGTTGCTGTGAGCTGTGATGCCACGGCACTCTACCCAGGGCGACAGTCTGAGGCTCTGTCTCAACAACAACAAAAAAAAACCAAACAAACAAACAAAAAAAATAAACATGAACTTTATGGATATATTAAGGAGTTTAGATAAATTTTAGTTATCTATAGAAAATCTCACTTTTTATTAGCAGTATTAACCACCAACACTAAACTAGTTTGCTGATGCCATAATTCCTTTTTCCATTATAAAGCCTATAGCTCGAGAGCTAGAAAAATCAAGATAAGTTACCCTTAGAGTTGTTTGAATTAGAAAAGCAAGAAACAGTAAGAGAAAGGGACAGCGAGCTTGGGAAGGATGGAGATAAAAGATCAGGATGGGAACGAAGGATATTTTCTTATGCCTGCTGATGATTTATATCTAGCTGAATGGTGATTACATCATTATTTCACAACAAAGATATACAACTGGGTTATTTTGTTTGTATTTATTTTCAAAGTAGTAATAATTAAGTCAATGGATAAAAACTAAGCACTTATAATGCCATTACGGTGTGATATAAACTAAGTGTATAGGTGGAGGTAATTAATCCATTTTTCCCAGTGCATTCTCTGCATCCTAACTTATTATACTTGTAATTTCCCATCGATTCTATTGGTATCCAGGTTGTTTTAGTTTTTCCCTGTTACAAAGAATGCTGAAATGAACATCTTTCTCAATGCTGGACTGAATTTCTCTTATATTTACCAGTACTAGCCATAGACTATTATTTAAGTGTAGGCAGAGACTATGTATATTTTATTCCTCAATATATCCTCACTGCCTAGTACAGTGCCTGGCCTACAATACTTCTCTAAGTGTATGTGCTGTTGTGAAAGTGAAAGGCTGAACAGCGAGCATGTATATTTTTCAACTTTAGTAGATACTATCAAATTTCTCTACCACATCCTTAACAACACTAGGTATTGCTGAGATTTTAATTTTTGATGGATAAGAAAAACTGCAGGATTAAATGAACAAGAGAGTACATTTAGTATGATATTTATGTGAATTTTAAAAGCACAAATATTTGTTTATAGATACACGAGTTACAAGTATCAGTAGTTGTTTCCAAGAGTAAACAAAAGGGATCTTAACTGTATTTCTAGAAATTTTTTCTTTTTTTCCTTTTTTTTTTTTTTTTTTTTTAGAGACAGAGTCGAACTCTGTTGCCCCAGATTAGATGCCACGGCATCATCTATAGAGTCCTCAGCCTCTCAAGTAGCTGGGACTACAGGTGCCTACTGCAACACCCGGCTAATTTTTTTTTTCTACTTTTGGTAGAGATGGGGTCATGCTCTTGCTCAGGCTGTTCTGGAACACCTGGGCCAATCAGATAGAGTTGTGAGCCACTGCTCTTGGCTTAGAATTTCTTTAAAAGAAAACCAATCAAAAGCAAATATGATCAAATAACCCATTTAGTAATTCCAGGTGATAAGCACAAGTTGTATTTTTCAGTATACTGAAAATTTTCCTAATAATAAACACAACATGGTTTTCATTCACTGGAGACTGAAGTCGTCATAAATTAGTGGATTTTAAAACATGTTTTAAAACACTTAACAGTGGCTCCTGTGTTCTTCTGACAAATTTTGATCTCCCTTGCTTGCTGGTATAAGATTTTGGGCTCATCTTTCTGGTCCAAACCTGGACTCCAAAGAGACCTGATTTTTCTTAAAGAGCAATAATGTTTAGAGACCACATTCCAGGTCCACATTCAATGCCACTGAATTTTCACTGTGTTTAGAGTATATCAGTGGTCAGACTAAGAAATGTATGTTTTTGAAAAGAAAAAAATTCCTGGTTCATGCTGACATTTTCAATCTACACATAACATAAGGCTTTTAACTTCTTTGATTTTACTTGTCTGTTTCTTCTCTTACTCTGAAAATACTGGTTTCCTAATAATGTTAACATGATTACATATTTGATTTGGTTCACAGATTCAAAATAACAATGGCAATATTTTACTACAAGGAAGTTTAGGAATTTTTTTACGCATTCTTTGCCTTTAGAATATATTCCACCAAGAATGTATAGTCGAAACACTACATAAAGTCTCACTAGGTAAAATTATTACATCATCACCAATCTGATGCAGCCTATTCATTTGTTTCTTTCTCTTTCAAATTTTAGGAATTGCTTTACTTTTTAGAAATTTCTTTTCTTTGAAATACATAGAACATATACATAAAACCACATAATAAGATCTGCTCAGAGCATCTCCATTCCTGTACCCTGCACCTCATTTACGCTTCTTGGTAACCATGTTCATTAATTTTTAGTTTATTTTTCCTGCTTTTTCTATATAAGAGAGCATGAATTATATACATTTCTGCACCTTGCTTTTATCATTTAACAATAAAACCTGGAAATGTCACTATAAAGAGATCATCCTCACCCTTTTTTTCAGATGTTTGTTTTCCATTGTGTGGATATAAATAATTAACCATTCCACCACTGATGGATATATAAGTAATTCTCAATATCTTGCCATTATAAATAATGCTCCAATGAATAAATAACCTTGAATGCCTATCATTCCATATTTGAGCAGGTACAGTTATAATCTTGACTCCTTGAAAAATGATTTCTGGGTCAAAGGGCAAATGTATACTTTAATAGACACTGTAATTATCCTCCATAAAGACTTTATCAATTTTTACTCCACCAATAATACATAAGAATCTCTATTGCTTAACAGCCTCCACAAACAGGGTATACTGTTAAACTTGAATTCTTATCAGCCTGACAGGCTTGAACCGTACAATAGTGTGGATGTGAGTCTTTTCCTATGTGTAAGAGCTTATAAAACATCTATAAACTGACAGTATAACTATGCTCATTTTTCTGGATATTGCGCTTTTACTTTTCTATTTTCTGAAACTCTCAATGGGTTAGAATATTAGTCCCTTATTTTATAATATGAGCTGCAAGTATTTTTTTCACAGACTGCCATAGTCTTTTGGTTTTTCTAACAGCATGTTCTTCAGTATCATAAAGAATTTTCTTATTTTTTCTATATTGGAATTTATCATTTTCTTATTTTAAGGTGATCTTCTAAGCTAAGATAGAAACAATGGAAAGCGGCAAGCCAAGGAAACATGAAAGTCTGAAGGCAGAGTGATCCAAAGGGATCAGCAAGAGTGAAGTGTTCTGAAGTACAGTGAGTTGGCAAGGGTAAGAAGCAGACAGAGTGACTTACACCTGCTAAGCTGGAAAGAAAGGGAAAAAAACAAGTCCACAGAGGGAGCCATGTACAAGATCTTGGCAGAGGTTGGTAAGTCACAGAAAGAAATTTAAATTTTGTCCTTAATGTAATGCAAGCAGAAAACGAAGAAGAAGATTTCAAATAAGGAATATCAGCTTCTTAAATGTAATGTGACTTTAAGAATCCTATTTTGGCATATTGATAGTTTCAAAGTGATAAGGTAAATATTATGAAACTTAATCTCTTTGGGAAGAGAATACATGGGAAAACATACAAGAAAAACATCCCAATGAATTGTCACTTGGAAACCCATGTGGGTGGTCCCCAATTGTTTATCAAACTCTAGGGTGAGCATTCCTAATCTAAAAATCTCAACTCTGAAATGCTCGCAAATTCAAAACTTTCTGAGTACCAACATGACATCACAAGTAAAAAAAAAAAAACTCCATAAACTTCGTTTCATGTACAAAATTATTTAAAATATTGTACAAAATCATCTTCAGACTATGTAAATATATATGAAACAAAATAAATTTTGTGTTTAAACTTGGATCTTGTTCCTAAGATATCTCATTATAGATACACAAATATTCCAAAATCCAAAAAGATCGGAAATTCAAAATGCTTCTGGTTACAAGCATTTTGGACAAGGAATAATCAACCCATATAACAACGTTTTTGGAAAACATGGAATGGCAACAAAGGATGCTAATTTCTTTTTATTCTTTCTTTTTTGTGTTGTTTCATACATTTAATTAAGTTAAAGTGATGTTTTAGATGATACCATATATAGAACTTCTGGATTTAAAGTACACAACTTTTTATTTATAATGATATTCTTATGAAATAGAAAAAAGAAAAATCCAGTCTGTATACACTATAACAATTATGTTTTTTGACACTTTATAATCTGACTTTATGGAAAAATCTTTGAATAATCTCTTGATCTTTAAGTGACTGAGAAAATCTTCACATAGTTCCTCAAACATACCTGATTCATTCCTGCCTTCTCAGTTTTGATATTTTGCCTTTGTATCTGATATTTCTTCTGCCTTGAATGCCCTGACCCCAGATCTTCATGTGGAGGACTTCTTCTCAATATTCAAGTCTCAGATCAAACTCACTTCTTCAGGGAGGCCTTCCTGACCACCTTACCTAAACAGTTCTCCCAGTCACTCTTGATATCTTGGTTAATGAGTCTTTTGTAAAATTAGGGGCATGCTGACAGGCATATTTGAAAAAAATAACAAACAACTTCTGGAAATGAAAAATATAACAAATTAGAACCTCAAGACACAGGTTAAACAGTGATTAAAATAGCTTAAGGGAGAATTTAGTGATTGGGAAATATTTCTGAGTAAACTAATTAGGATATAACACAAAGAGGAAAAAAGTGAAAAACATAAAAATGAAGATAAGAGATGTGGAGGACAGAATAAGAATATCCAAATTATGTCTCAATGGAGTTTGATAAGAAATAAAGCGAGAGTTAAAATATACATATTTTAAAAGATAATGGCTGAAATTTTCCCACAACTGATGAGATTATCTATGCTTAGTTCTAGGAACCATGTGACCACTAAGTAGAATAAATGAAAGAAAGCCACTTCCAACAAAGCCACAGCAACCTGAAGAATATCAAAAGCAAAAGAGAAAGTGACTGAGAATAAATTTAGGGAATTTCTGATCCAGAAGAAAATCTGAGATGTAGGAAGGAACGATGAACAAAGGAAATGATAATTACATATGTGATTCTAAACAAAAATTGAGGATACTGGACAAAAAGTTGTGTTTAAGTTGGGATGTCACAAAAAAGAGAACCACAGCACTGATAAAATGGCTACAGGTGCCATGGCAGGTAACTAGTTAAAATACTCTAAATTTCTTTTATTAATTGTTGTGTTAATTCTACTTTTAAAAATTTCCAGGGTAACTACAAACAAAATAGTAGTAGAGTATATAACTTCAAAATAAGCAAAGAAAAAAAATGTAGAAAGAAACTCAATTCAAAAGAAAATAAGGAGAGAAAAAAGAGTAATGAATAAGACAAATAGAAAGTGCATAAGAAGATGATTGAAAAAAATAATTATTAATATAAGGGTGATAAGTGCTAGAGAATACAGGATAATATAGGAAAATACAGTAAGGAGCCCAAACTTAAAATGAGTAATAATTAAAACCATAATGTGTGTGTGTGTGTATGGGTGGATGCATGTCCAATTTGGGAGGTGTGGAAAGGTTTTCCTAAGGAAATGATGCTTAAAGCAAGACTGAGGAGAGGAAAAATGAATAAGATATATTTAGAAAAACTTAGTCGGGGTTGAAGGTATTTTCTACAGAGGTAATGGTATATGTCAGAGCATGTGACATATTCAAGAAACTAAGAAAAGACCAGCAAGAAGACTAGGGGGAAAGAGATAAGATGGGACTAGACAGGTGGGCAAACATTAATTCCTGGAGTTAAGATTTTAGACTTTACCCTGAAGGCAACATGAGGCCAATCAATGATTTTCCGCCAGTGAGAATAGGTCTAGATTTGGCATTTTAATATATAATCTATTTCCTCCATCCTTACAGTCAGAGAAGGTTAGATTAGAAGAAATATAAGATCATCTACACATACATTTTATTTTTTCAGATTTACTAAAACATGGCATCTTCCCAAGCATGGAATAGAACATTTTCTTCCACATATCTTTAGCTTCAGAAAAGAATGAGCTCAGCATAGGAAAACAAGATGTATAATTTTCTTAGTGGATACAGAAATGTGTTTTAACTGAACTTTAAAAACGGGTTTAAGTATTTTCCTAACAGAATCACAACAGACAATTTATAAACAGCATACTTAAGGATATTTTTTATATATATATATGTGTGTGTGTATGTATGTATGTATATGTGTGTGTGTGTGTGTGTGTGTGTATATATATATATATATATGAATATATATATATAGATATAAGATATATAGATATAAGATATATATATATATCTTAAACACAGTAAAAATTCACCTGACAAGTTTACCTACCTTAATCACAGCCAGGAAAGCAGAACAGTGGTAGCAGCAACAAATGACACTTAGATAACTAAATACATCCCTGAAATTCACATACCTTATTCAATGCTGCCTCTCAGTTGCTTGCCTAATGGCTACTTAGTAATAGCCCCACACATAATTTGTTTAAAAAAATCTTAAACTATAGTTCCAAAGTTTAAACTACTGATAATACTGTGAAATAATTTAAAAAAATTTTATCTCCTGCTTATCAGCTTAAGGAGAAAAAATCCTAAAAATTTCAAGTAATTACAAAGCAGTGCATGCTAATTATTACATTCATTATAATGATACTTTATGTTCTTCTTTCTCTTTTAAAAAGTATAAAGATATTTCAGAATATTTTTCACCCAAAATGCTTAAAGTAAAAAATTTCACTGCTAAAACAACATTAAATCCAATGGTCAAATCTTAATTTTCATTTTAATTATAGGTGGTATTTGAGGACAGTGAAAGATTTTTAATCCAATAAATAAATCCAATATGTCATACATCATATTATGCACTAGGGATACAAAAGTGAAAAAAGATAAGCGTCCTGCTCCCAATGGTAAATGACAATGAGAGATAAACATGCAAACAATTACAATGCAGTAAGAAGTTCACTATAATAAAGGAATATTCACTGGACTTCATGGTAGAGAACTGCTAACAATGAAGCTGATGCAGGACTTCTGTTCCACCTCTGCCCACATTTGATCTTGTTTTGTGTAGGATTGGTCAATTCTTCGTGATTATTACAATAATTATGAAGTAGTTCCTAAACTGCCAATTTCTTCCTATACTTTGGAAGTTAAGAGAAGTTTTTACCTTTGGTAAAACTGCTTTTTTTTTTTTCATACTAAAATTATGTATACCTGTTTTTATTTGTTTGTTTTTGAAATGGAGTCTTGCTTTTACTCAGGCTGGTCTTGAACTCCTGAGCTCAAGCAGTTCACCACTTGAGCCTCCCAGACTGCTAGGATTACCACCTTGCCTGGCCTAAAGTTAAAGTTAACATATTAGGATAAAAAAAGAATCGCTGCTGTTTTTAAAGTTAACGTATTAGGATGAAAAAAGTATCGCTGCTTAATTATCCATGCCTCCCTAGTCATTATTATTATTTGCTGATATTTATCTGGGATTTTTGCACCCAGGTTTGTAAGTTGCAATTTTCCTTTTTTTACAGTATCTGATGGTTTTATGAAAGAAAATCATAAAATTGAAAGAAAATCAACTGAATGATCCTGTCACTCTCTGCAACCTATTAGCAGGTTTCGGTGGCCCCCAGAAAAGTAAAATCCTTAATATTTTCATGGCTTTTCCATAATTTGGTCTTGATTTCTTTAGCCTCATCTTTCACCATTCTTCTTCCCCTTATTCCCTATACTACAAAACTCCAAACTGAATGTTTCGTAGTATGAAGCATGAATACTGAAATCACATATGACAAAAAGTCATCCAAGAAAACTATAATTCTCAGAATGATTATTTATAAATTTACATCCACTCTCATTACTCTTTCCAATCTCAGGATTGTCACACATTTAAGTACTTTGCCTAGAATATCATAATAATTTATATTACTTGTATTCTACATATACTTGGGTCTATCAAGGACTTGAAATTTACTTTACAAGTGCCATCTACTTCAACCACTCATCTGATAAATTCTGAATATCTCCAATGATGAGGCAATCTAAGAAATCATTTCTCTTTCTACTTTAAGAAATATCTGATCCTTAGAAATAGCTGAAATATTCTTTCATGCCTGGGATAGTGGCTCATGCCTATAATCCTAGCACTCTGGGAGGACAAAGAGAGGACTGTTTGAAGTCAGGAGTTTTGACACCAGCCTGAGCAAGAGCAAGACTCTGTGTCTCTACTAAAAATAGAAAAATTAGCTGGATATTGTAGCAAACACCTGTAGTCCCAGCTATTCAGGAGCTGAGGCAGGAGGATTGCTTGGAGCCAGAAGTTTGAGGTTGATGGGAGCTATGACACCACAGCACTCTAAGCACTCTAGCCTGGGTGATAAAAGTGAGATTCTGTCTTAAAAAAAAAAAAAAAAGAAGAAGAAATATTCTTTCTTAACAGACCTGAAATCCATTTGCTTCTAACTTCTAATTAGTGATCCTAATTCTACTCAAAGGATCCAAAGGATCACTCAGAGAAAGTTCAGTTCTACTTTGGTGTAATAGCTGTAAAAATAATTACAGATCACTACCAAATTACTTCTAAGGCTTCTCTTCTATGGTGTTAAGGAATGGGAGGTACAGAGTATGAAAAGACGAGTTTGAATATCTTTTAAGAATTTGTTACTGTATATTTACTATATATTTCTCACATTGTTCTAATGATTTCATTATTATTATAGCCAAATAAATGCTGAAATTAAAACTCTGATAGGTAAAGCTAGCTTGTTCAAGTAACTTAAGTAGCAGAGCTGGGATTTTGACCACAAGTCTGTTACATATCAAAGTCTATATTCTAGTTGCTTTACAACTCCCCCAAAGGAGAGGAGGTATAAGGAATTACAAAGTATGGGAAAGCAAACAAAAAAATTCTAAAATTCCTCTGCTTTTCAACTTCCAAAATTCTACATATAGATACTTTTTTTCCTTAGGCCATATACTGTAGTTATCACTGACATTTCTTTCTCTATTTTATATCTTATCTAATTATTATCTGAATTTTCTAAGATATTTCCACATAAACTCATGCAACCCAAAATTAGAGAAAAGGTGAAAATTATTCCCACATTTCAGCCTTCTAAATATTATTAGTGTGTTTAATGCACTGAAAAGGCTATCTTCTTCAAATACTGACTACTGTGCTCTCCTTCAGAGCCTGAACTAATACCTTCAAATACTGACTACTGTGCTCTCCTTTAGAGCCTGAACTAATACCTAATGGCTTTTGGAATCAAATTTGATGCTTGATTTTTTTTTATGGCTTCAATGATGGACAACACTATCTCTAACCCATGTTAACAAAAGCTACTTTTCTCTCTCCTCCAGACAAATATAATTTCGCATCCTCCACACACACTTAAAGGCTCTTCTTGATGTTCTTTGATTAAACTTTTCACAAGTCTGACATGGCCTTTATCATGAAAGATGTGTCTTGATATAGTTATGACATAATGCCATTATATTTATCACATATAATCACTTTTCGTTCCCAGTTACATCATAAATGATAGGAAGGAATTATTTATCTTCCCAAGTATAAAAAACTGAACAGCAAGTGCATTAATTAATGTTTTTAGCTGTAAAAATAATTCTTCTTTTTGAGACAGAGCCTCAAGCTGTCACCCTGGATGGAGTGCCGTGGCATAACAGCTCACAGCAACCTCCAATTCCTGGGCTCAAGCGAGTCTCCTGCCTCCGCCTCCCAAGTAGCTGGGACCACAGGTGCTCGCCACAACGCCCGGCCATTTTTTGGTTGTAGTCGTCATTGTTGTTTGGCGGGCCCAGGCTGGATTCAAACCCACCAGCTCAGGTGTACGTGGCTGGTGCCTTAGCCCATTGAGCCACAGGCACCAAGCCAAAATAATTCTTTCTTGTAAACAACTTTTTACTAGTATTCATTATTTTTAAGTTGTTTTTCGGGCCTTCATATTATATACTTTATTGTGAAAAGAGATGACAGCAACTCAAATAAATTCCCTCTTTTATAAACAATTAAATATGCAAAACAAAAAGAACTGTAAATTTGCATGTCTCTTTAGTCCATATTACACAGGCAAATTAAGTGATACAACATCTAAAATAAATCTTCCTATAAATATAAAAAGTTCTACGTATAGTAGAACCTCTGTAATTTGAACACCGGAGGGATGGTAATGAACTGTCAACATACACAGGTGGTAAACGTAATGAACTAGGTCTACTGTACTGATACCTGAGAGTCCAGTCTATGAAAATTAGGTCAACTTAAGGAAGCAGTCAATGTAGAGGAGGCGGTCAACTATGGAGATTCTACTGTGTATGTACTTGAGGATATTAAAGCACAAAATTATATATCACATGCACAAAACAATTCTTACCTTGCTGAGTATTTTGTTCTTGCGTTCGATTCACAGTGAGGTCTAAGGGGCCTTCCTGCTCTTCCTGGAGGGAGTTCTCTGCTTGATTCATTTGGATACTTTTACATATTAGGCTTGGTCCAATTGAACCATTTCTATTCTCTTGAATTTTACCACTTTTTGAAATGTACTCAATTGCAAACTGACGTATCATCTTTTTCATTAATTCCTGAGCAACTAGGGGAATGTTAGGATCACAGTTCTGAGGAAGATCTAGGGAAGAAATAAATATAATAATCATTAAAAAAGGAAAAATGCAAATTATCAATCTTTAAACTTATTTTATTACAAATTTGAGTTTTAGATCAATCTGTAATTGGCAATGGTTTCTGAGAGTTAGCAACAGAATCCTCATAGATTTAATTTTATGATAATATAGCCATCAAAACACGGCATATTTAATCGTTTATTACAATTAAATATCCTTTGTCCCAAATTAAAATATAGGTAACAAATTAGATGTAAAAAAAGAACTTATTTTCAGAGTTTTAATATTCATTTGTATATACTGACTAAATATTAAAACATTTAGTACGTGAACGTAAATTGTATACATAAGTAACCATAACCAAGTGATTAGATTTTTAACTTTATATTAATAGAGCAAAAAGATGCAATTAATTATTTAAGGAAACATTTAAAGTAGTAACTGTATTTGTCAAATTCCTCAATTCTGTCAACTGCGCATTTCATACGTATCCTGAATGTCATCATCGGGGATGTTCTTTCCCTTAACTTTTTACATAGAAAAATTTCAGGCATATGGAAAACACAACGATACTGAGAGCTTCCATCAAGATTCAAGAGCTGCTATTATTTTGCCAAATTTGCTTTCTTTTTACTTATAGAACCACTGAAATCACAGAATCATGACATTTCACACCTGAATATTTCAGCACGCATCTCCTAAGATTCTCCTGTAAAATGAAAAACCATTATTGAAGGTCTTAACTAATCCTTAATCCCAAAACAAGATGACCAATTACAAGTATAAGGAAGTTTAGCGTAATAAATAATTCCATGTGAATTTTGCTTAACAGGTAAAAACAACTGAATGGCTTTATAGTAAGGAGTACGGGATAAGAACAGATCACTATATACACGGGATGAAACAGTAATATCAAGTTTTGGTATTAGAGGTGGTAGTGGTGGCTTATTTACACATGTTTCTGGCCTTCCTTCAATCCTTTTATTTACTTTGCCCCTTCAGAGTTAGTGATTGATAAATTGCGAAGGATGACCAGGGATACCTGAATAGACTCCCTACTTCTTCTTCATAGAAATAAACATACTTCTACAGGTACTAGTTCTCGCCTCCTTAAATGTTTAAACTCTTACTTCAGCATATCAGTATTACGTGATTCAGGGCTGTCAGAGACTGAAGGGGTAAGTTTCCCCAGTTGTATGTTTCAGTGTTAGTTAACACACTTATCTAAAAGATTTGAAAGAAAGTCCTCTAACCAGCACCTATCATTAATAAGTCCTTAACTCTAAAATACAAAGTTTAAAAATATATAACTTAAAAGTAAAGAAAGGTAACTAATCACCCTCAACAACTGCTACTACAATTGGTACGAAAACGTGCCTTAGGCTGATGTAAGTCTATTTGTGGTCCTGCAGAAATGCCAATATATTTGATCATAAGGTGCTGTCTCGGATCTGCTACAGATAATACATAATAAACATTAAATTGCTTCTTCTAAAACAAAGAATTTTAAATTGTAAAAAATATCTGAGAGAAGGGACTACAGCCTTTAAGAAAAGTTAACATTTAGCCTTCACTTTTATTCTTTGGTTTAGATCCTGGCAGGGAAGAGGGGCACTGGAGTAAAAACTGAGCTATAGATTGGAATCTTAGCCATCTTTATAAACACAGGCTAGTGGCATATTCTCTCCATGTTCTAAGTTTCTCTATTAAAGTAGAACCTGGAAAATAAAAATATGGCCTACTCAAAGGATGTTGTAGAGATTATATGAGATTGTAGATAAAATACTTAATAATTAACTCTGTACCTGGCATATTAACAGTTCAGTGTTAGCTCTTATCAGAGGTCACAGAGGAAGTAAGAGAAACAAAAAGATGCACACTGAGCACTGTATTATTTAAATCACAAAATGGTAAGTATGTATGTGTGGTCATAAGCACTGATAGAAAATTTTTAACCTAAGTGGTACATTCTTGGTCTAAAATAGATAGTATTAGCACATATAACCTAACTAAATTACCCAAATAGGTATGCATGAATTTCAAAATTTTCTTGTACCAAAATAAACTCGTACTAACTTGTTATAACACATTCAAACATTTCCTAGGTTGGGGAACTAAGAAGATGTTAGTTTGAAAAGAATTCCTATCAAAGCAATATGAATTCTGCTAAATTTGAAGCAAGAACAAATGTCAATCTATGATGAAGCTTGGATGGAAGAATGGTGAAATTATTGATGCTTTACCAAAGTTTATGGGGACAATGCACCTGAGGAAATCAGCACTTTACAAATGAGTACCTCATTTAGGAAGGGAGGAGACAATGTTGAACATGAAGCCCATAGCAGCAGACCATGTGTATCTATTTGTGAGGAAAAAAATTCATCTTGTTCAGGCCCTAATTGAGTAGGACCAACAGTGAATAAGAAACACAATAGCCAACACCACAGACATCCTTGGTGATTAACTTTACACAATTCTGATTGAAAAATTAAAGATGAACAAACTTTCCACTTGATGGGTTACAGAACTATTGCGCCCCGATAAGCAATACAGAGCTCTTGATGGAAATTTTAAACAAATGCAATCAAGATTCTGAAGGATTTTTCAAAGAACAGGCAATGAAACATGGCTTTACCAGAATGGTCCTAAAGACAAAGCACAATCAAAGCAATAGCTACCAAGAGGTTCGGGAAGTGGTCCAGTCAAAGCAGAAATCAGACTAGTCAAAAGCAAGGGTCATAGCAACTTTTTTTTGGAATGCTCAAGGCATTTTGCTTATTAACTTTCTGGAGGGCCAATGAACAGTAACATCTGCTTATTTTAAAAGTGTTCTGAGAAAGTTAGGCAAAGCAGGAGCAGAAAAGTGCCTGGGAAAGCTTCATCAGAGTCTTCCTCCACCAGGACAAGGCTCTTGCTTATTCCTCTCCTCTGACAGAGCAATTCTATAAGACTCTCCAAGGGAAATCATTAGGCATCCGCCTTTCAGTCCTGATTGGGCTTCTAATGACTTCTTTTTGTTTTCTAATCTTCAAAAAGTCTTTAAAGGACACCCAGTTTTCTTCAGTTAGTAATGTAGAAAAGACTGCACTGACAGGTAAATTCCCAGGACACTCGGTTCTTTAGGGATGGACCAAGTGGCTGGTATACCTGCTTACAAACTGTCTTGAATTTAATGGAACTGCTGTTGAGAAATAAAGTTTATATTTTTTATTTTCATGTTTTAGTTTCATCTTTCCACAAACTTTCTGAAGTCTGTATCTCTCAGTCCCTTTGATATTAATAAGGAAGCCCAGGCAGAAGAACTAGGCCTAAACGGTTTGCTTTTAAGTTTTGCTTTCAGTCGCCCTAGTTCTGGTGGCTCAGAGTCTGACCCTACTTCACATCTGATAACAAAATGTCCCAAAGGCCTTTCAGATTGGGCTTTCCTTTTGCGTGGAAAGCAAGTTACCTTTTGGTAACAAGGAAAATACAAAGGGCATATTTTATAAGCCCAAGTGGTACATTCTAGACAGTATTATAATAGATAGCACATATAACCTAACTAAATTACCCAAATAGGAAATTTCCACATTGCTCATAAGAATTTCAAATATACATATCATTTGTTGATTTTTACCTTCAGAAATCTTTGAAGGCTTCTATGAACATCCTTCTCCACCTTTTAAAAAACCTAATCTGCTTTTTACTATGTATTTAAAGGAGATATCAGCTTTACTTTTATGGTTAATCATCCTGCAATTTACTGACTAACCTCACCATTTTATTAATTCAAAATGATAATAAAGAAGATATCTTATAACTTGGGCTATACTTCAGGGTTTAGAGCTAAGTTTAAAACACAAAAGATAAGTCCTACTCTATCTATTCTACTCTTCCACTCACCTACTCACTTCTTGTCCCCTTTATGCTATATTACAGATAAGTCCTTGTGTAAGACCAAAGAACTTGGAGAGAAAGGGAGAAACAAAGACAACGCTCTTCAGCTGCTGATTGGTTAGTGAGCCTCTGGATCACCTGCACAAGATGTCATAACAGCAAAAAAGCAGACACTTAAGATCTAGGTCAGGGAGTATAAACTCAGATTTTTAAAAGATGGGGCAAGTAATAAAATAGTTGCCTAGAAGAAAGGATGTTGCCACATGAAAATGGAGTTTACTGCCCCCAGAAGACAGAAATACTTATTTTTGCTTTACCTCTTGTTTTTTCAAAGTTAACTCAAAAAGTTCAACCAGCTCTGTGTGGCAGCCAGCTCCAAGACAGTGATTCCTGCCTCCTGATATTATACTGCTGTTCCCTCCTTGCTGTGTTATGAGTGGTCTGTGTGACCAACAGCATGCCGTGGCAGTGTCTGTCACTTCAGAGATTAGGTTATAAAAGAATGAGGTTTCTGTCTGGGACACTGTTGAACAAGGGCGCTCTTGTTTGTTCCCTCCCTCCCCATTCCACTCCTCTTCACTCTTCAGTCCCTCCATCTTTCTCTCTCATCATTTACTCTGGTGGAAGCCATAACTGTGAGGCTATGTGGACAGGATTAAATGAAGAGATACTAAAACCTCTTACAAGCAGTCAAATGAGTGAGCCCTGAAGTTCAGTCAAACATCAGGTGATTGCAACACCAGCTGACCCTGCAATTGCAGCCTCCTGAGTCAAAATCACCCACATGAGCCACTCACAGATTCTTGATCCAAAGAAAATGCAAAACAATGTTTGTTGTTTTAAAATGCCAAATTTTGGAGGTAATTTGTTATAGAGAATAGATAAATAATATGGATTTTGGTATATGATAGTAGAATGCTGCTGTAATAAAATCCTAAAATGTAGGTGTGGCTTTTAAAACTCCGCAGTGGGCTTTGGGGATAGTATTAAGTATCAATGAAAGCCTGAAGTAATTTAAGGAAACTGTTAACAAAATATAGCCTTTGATAAAGCTGCAGGACTTGCCAGAAAATGGGTAATTTTATTGGGATTTCTCACTGACAAAGTTTTACAACAATGTTGTTGGCATAACTTGGAAAACAGACATGTTTAATGAATTGGACGATCTGTCTAGGGACAGTTCTAAGCAAGTTCTAAGTGTGGAAGATGCCTATTGCTTTCTTCTTGCTAATTACAGTAAAACATGAAAACAGAGATAAACTAAAGACAAGATGGTTAAAAAGATACCATGTCTTCAATGTTTTGAAAATTTTTAGACTATACAGAAAGAAAACAAAATGATGCTAACATTAAGAAATGGTTACTGGGAAAAGACCAAAATCAGGAAAATATACCTCAGAAAGCTGATTGATTTTCTTCAAATCTGATACAGTTAATGGTATGGTTCCTTGTGAGATGCTATTGTTTTGGGCTGGAGGGCCAAAAGTGCCTGGTTATTTCATTAAACAAAAGGACTCTGAGAACTACGCAAAAGCTATAGCCATGAGAAAATGTCTATTTAAGAATTTTAGCTAAATCTCAACATAGTGAGCTACGTGGTATTTTAAACTGCTCTATTCCCATTCCTCTTCCTTACCACATACAAAGACTGAGAATCTTAGGATTTTAGACATTTACGAAAGCTTCTTGTCCAATCATTAGTTGACCACTAAGCTCAGTAGGCAGGGATGTCCAGTAGGTACATAATACAAATACCACCAACTTCACAGAATTAGTTCAGAAAAGTCACTAAACAACTACAACACAGCAGAAACAAACCTTGGGTAAAAGATAATTTGATTTCCACATTTGTCATATTAATTAAAATATCCAGTTTTCCAACCAAACGTTAAGGGACATGTAAAGAAATAAGTGTCACCCATACACAGGGTAAAAAATGTTAATAGAAAATGTCTCTGAGGAAACCTATACATTGGAATTACTAGATAAAATCTTTAAATCTGCCACTTAAAATACATTCAAAGAACTAAAGGAAACTACAGAGACACATTTAAAGGACCAGAAGAATGAAGAGACGATTTCACTAAATAGACAATATAAATTAAAAGAAGCTATACAAAAGAACCATATAGAAATTCTGGAATTGAAAAGTAACAAACTAAAATGAAAAATTCACTAGCTGAATACAACAGATTTGAGCTGAAGAAAAATCAGGGAATTTGAAGATATTTGATCTGAGATTATTCAGTGTGAGATAAAGAAAGGTGGGGGGATAAGTAAGTAGGTAGGTGAACAAAGCCTCAGAGACCTGAAAAGCATATTTGCAAATGATATTCCCAGAAGAAAAGAGAGAAACAAGAAGGAGTATCTGAAAAAAATGACAATGTTCCAAATTTGGTGAAAACATTTCTCTACCTAACCAAGAAGCTCAACAAATGCGAAACAGAATAAAACTCAGAGACTCAGATTTAGATGTTTCCTAATCAAGCAGAAAACAAAGAAAAAAAATAAATCTTGAAAGTAGTATGAAAAAACTCAAATCATCACATATATGGGATTCTCAGTAAGATTAAGAGTCAATTTCCCATCAAAAACCATGGATGCCAGAAGGCAGTAGAATGACATAGTTAAGGTACTAAAAGAAAGAGAATGTTAACCAAGTATTCTGTATTCAGCAAAACCATCTTTTAAAAACAAAGAAAGGCCAGGTGTGGTGGCTCATGCCTGAAATCCTAACACTCTGGGAGGCTGAGGTGGGTGGACTGCCTGAGCCACCCAAGGAGTTCAAGACCAACCTAAGCTAGACTGAGACCCCCATCTCTAAAAATAGCCGGGCATTGTGGCAGGTGCCTGTAGTCCTAGCTACTCAGGAGGTGGAGGCAAGAGGGTCCGATATGCCCAAGAGTTTGAGGTTGCTGGGTGCTAAGATGCCATAGTACTCTCTACCAAGAGCAACAAAGACCCTGTCTCAAAAAAAAACAACAAAAAACAAATAAAAATAAAAGCAAAGAAGAAATTAAGATATCACCAGAAAACAAAATCAGAAAATCTGTCATTAGCATATGTTCTCTAATGAAAGATCACTAGATAGTAACTGAAATCCACACAAGGAAATACAGAATACCAGTAAGGTAACTACATTGATAAAATACAGTGTAAATTCTCTTTTGCCTTGATATTATAAATGTATTTGTTTCTAACTTTTCTACCACCTAATTTAGAAGATAACTACATAAAGCAGTATTTATCAATCTGTCTTGGTGGACATACAATTTAAATATATGCGACATGGATGATCATAACAACACAAAGGAGGGGTGAAGAAACGGAGACACAGGAAGAAAGTTTGTGTATACTACTAAAATTCAGACTATTGTAACTGAAATGTTAATTGTAATCACTAAGAAAATAACTAAAAAAAATCTGTAAAAGAAACAATAAAGGAATTAAAATGGGCAGCACCTATGGCTCAGTGAGTAGGGGGCGAGCCCCATATACCGAGGGTGGCGGGTTCAAACCCGGCCTCGGCCGAACTGCAAAACAGAAAACTAGCTGGGCGTTGTGGCAGGCGCCTGTGGTCCCAGCTACTCGGGAGGCTGAGGCAAGAGAATCGCCTAAGCCCAAGAGCTGGAGGTTGCTGTGAGGTGTGACGTCACGACACTCTACCGAGGGTGACAAAGTGAGACTCTATCTCTAAAAAAAAAAAGGAATTAAAATGGCACATAGAAAATACCTATTTTACACAAAAGAAAAATACAAAATAAACTGAAAACTAAAACAAAAGAAAAAAGGAAATAACTAAAAGATTAGAGCAGAAATAACTAAAAGAGAATGAAAAGATATAGAGATGATCAATAAAACCAAAAGTTAGTTCTTTGAAACCCCCCACCCCCCAAATTACAAACCTTTACTTAGGCTGCCATGAAAAACAACCAGAGAAGACTTAAAATGCCAAAATCAGAAGAAATGAAGGAGATACAACATTGCTTAACTCAAAAGATCATTCGGAAAGAAGTAAAAATAAATAAATAAAAAATAAAAAAAATGGCACTTCAATAAATTACATACCCTAGTGGCCATTCCCAGAAAGACATAAACCACCAAACTGACTCAAGAAGTGACAGAAAATCTAAAAAGACTTACAAGTAAACAGACTGAATTAGTAACCAAAAAAATGTACCACAAAAAATTAGTGAGAAACAAGCAGAAGGAATATCTGAAAAAATGACAGTGTTACAAATTAGGTGAAAACATTTATCTACATATCCAGATAATTTAAAGGAAAATTACTCCTGGGCAGTGCCTGTGGCTCAGTGAGTAGGGCGCGGGCCCCATATACCAAGGGTGGTGGGTTCAAACCCCTCCCTGGCCAAACTGCAAAAAAATAGCCAGGCATTGTGGCGGGCACCTGTAGTCCCAGCTACACAGGAGGCTGAGGCAAGAGAATCACCTAAGCCCAAGAGCTGGAGGTTGCTATGAGCTGTGATGCCATGGCACTCTACCGAGGACTCTGTCTCTTAAAAAAAAAAAATAAAGAAAAGAAAAATTACACCTAATCTGTAACAAATCCTCCCATAAAAAGAGGAAGTAACATTTCCAACTAATTTTGAGGACACTATTATCCTGACTAAAAAAAGGCAAAGAAAGTATATGAAAATTATCAAATCAAAAGAAAACTGTTCATTGTTACCATGTATCTCAGAGAGATTGTCACTTTTGGGTAACACAATAAAGACTGTCACAAATTTTTTGGCCTCCTACTGCGTATAAAAGTTATGTTATATTATACTGTAGTTTATCAAGTGCGCAAAAGAATTACATTTTAAAAAAGTGGAAACATTTTAATTTAAAAATATTTAAAATTTCTTGAAAAATATTCTAACAATAATTGGAATTGTAGTCTTTTTGCTGGTGGAAGGTTTTGCCTCATTGTTGATGGCTGCTGACTGATGAGGGCGGTGGTTGCTAAAGGTTGGGTGGCTGTGGTTAATTTCTTAAAATAAGACAACTATAATATCGCCACATCAATTGGCTCTTCCTTTCATGAAAGATTCCTCTGTAGCATGTAATTTTGTTTGACAGTATTTTACTCAAAACAGAAACTCTTTAAAAATTGGAGGCATTCCTCTCAACTCTGCTGCTACTTTATCAACTCCGTTTATGTAATAATCTAACTCCTTTGTTGTCATTTCAACAATGCTTAAAGTATCTTCTCCAGAAATAGATCCCATCTCAAGAAATCATTTTCTTTGCTCATCTAGAAAAAGCAATTCCTCCTCTGCTAAAGTCTGATCATGAGACTGAAGCAATTTAGTCACATCTTCAGTCTCCACTTGCTCATTCTAGTTCTCTTGTTATTTCTACCATATCTGCAGTCACTGTCCCCACAAGTTTTAAACCTCTCAAAAAGAGCCATGAGAGCTAGAATCAACTTCTTACAAACTCCTATGTTATTTTGACCTCCTCCCACAAATTGTGTATGTTCTTTTTTTTCCTCACCGTCTCAGAGTGACGGAAACTGCAGCCAAGCAATCGCAAACCTCAACGTTGCAGGAAGTCCTGTATGTTCTTTATGTCATCTTGATTGATGAATCCTTTCCAGAATGTTTTTAATGTACTTTGCCCAGATCCTTCAAATCCATTCTCTGTATGGCAGCTATAGCTTTACAAACCATTATTTCTTCTATAACACTTGAAAGTCAAAATTACTCCTTGATCCCTGAGCTGCAGAATAGATGTTATGCTAGCAGGCATGAAAACAATCTCCTTGTGTATTTCTATCAGAGCCTTTGGATGAGCAGGTGCATTGTCAGTGAGCAATAATATTTTAATAGGAATCTTTTTTGCTGAGTAGTAGGTCTCAACAATACACTTAAAGTATTCAGTAAACAATGGTATAAAAAAGAGGTGTTATCACCCAGGCTTTGTCTTTCCGTTTCTCAAATACAGGTAGAATAGATTTAGCAAAATTCTTGACCTAGAATTTTTGGAACAATAAACGACCACTGGTTTCAATTTAAAGTCACCAGCTACATTAGCCCCAAGGAATTTGAAGCCAGGCAATAATTTCTTCTCCTTAGTTATGAAAGTCCCAGACGTCATCTTCTCCTAATACAAAAAGGCTGCTTTGTATACATTGAATATCTGTTGTTTAGGGCAACTACTTTCATCAATGATCTTCCCTAGCTCTTCTGGATAATTTGCTGCAGCTTCTCCATTAGCACCTACCTGCTACTTCACCATTTTTGTGCTATGTAAATGACCTTTTTCCTTAACTCTAATGAAACAATCTCTGCTACCTTCAAACCTTTCTCCTGAAGCTTCCACATATCTCTCATCCTTCACAGAATTGAAGAGACACAGGGAGTTGCTTTGGATTAGATTTCAGCCTAAGGGAATGTTATAGTGGTTTGACCACTCAAAGTTTCTCTATGTCAGCAATAATAATATTTACCTTTCTTATCATTTGTGTGTTCACCAAAGTAACATTTTTAATTTCCTTCAAGAACTCTTCCTTTACATTTATAATGTGGCTTTTTGGTTCAATAAGCCTAGCTTTTGTCCTATCTCAACTTTTGACATGCCTTCCTCATCAAGCTTAATCATTTCTACCTTTAATTTAAAATGAGAAAAGTGTGACTCTTTCTTTCACTTGAATACTTAGAAGGCATGTAAGGCTATTATTGGCCTAATTTCAATATTGTTATATCTTAGGGAAAAGGAAGGCCCAAGCAGAGGGATAAGAATGCAGTAGTCTGAATGCATACAAAATTTATTATGATCATCTTCTTATACAGGCATGGTTCATGATACCCCCAAAGAATTACAATAGTAACATGAAATATCCCTAATCACACACCACCATAACAGGCATAACTATAACAAAGAAAAATTTGAAATGTTGTGAGAATTACTAAAGTGTAACACAAAGTGAACACACAACTATTCGAAAAATGATGCTGAGACTTGCTTGATGCAAGCTTGCTACAAACCCTCAGCTTGTAAAAAACTCCATTATCTATCAAGCTAAATAAAGCATAATAAAATGAAGTTTACCTGTATAGACACAAAACTCCGCAACAAATTGCTGTCAACAGAACCTAGCAACACCTACAAACAACTGTACACCGTACCCAAGAGGAATTTAGGCTAAGAATGCCAAGGTTAGTTCAACACATGAAAATCAATCAATGTCATACAACAAACTTTTTTTTTTTTTAGAGACAGAGTCTTACTTCATCGCCCTCAGTAGAATGCTGTGGCATCACAGCTCACAGCAACCTCCAACTCCCGACCTTAGTTGATTCTCTTGCTTCAGCCTCCAGAGTAGCTGGGACTACAGGCACCCGCCACAATGCCCGGCTATTTTTTTGTTGCAGTTTGGCCAGGGCCAGGTTCTAACCCGCCACCCTCAGTATAAGGGGCTGGCGCCCTACCTAGTGAGTTAACAGGCACCACTCACAACAAACATGTTAACAGAATACTGAACAAAAGACATATAATCTCCAAAAATGTAGAAAAATCCCTGAAAAAATACAGTATCTTTCACTATAAAAACACCAAAGAAACTAGAAAGACAAGGAAACATCTTTATCCTAAGAAAAGGAATCAATAGAAAATCCACAGATTAACATCATAGTTAATGGTGAAAGACTGGAAGGTTTCCCTCTAAAATCTGGAACAAGACAAAGATAAGATTCTCTTATAATTTCTATTCAATACTGTACTGATGTGGTCTAGCTAGGGCAATTAGGCAAGAAAAATAAATAAAAGATATCTACATCAAAAAGGAAGAAGTAAACCTCTCCCTTTCTCTGGAGATAACATAATTTTATATATGTGTATTTGTATATGATCTTGTATGTATAAATTTCTAAGGAATCTGTACACATAAAAAAATATTAAGAGCTAATATTCAAGTTCACAAGGTTGCAGGATACCAAATCAATATACAAAAATAAATTTTATTTAGCACCAAAAATTCCAAAATGAAGTTAAGAAAACAATCACATTTACAACAGCACCATGAAAATATCTACAGAAATAAATTTTAGAAAGTGGACGAGTTGTATATGAAAAATTGCAAACATAATGAATACTTAAAAATTATATCCATCTTTATAAATTGAAAAACTTTATATAATTAATACAGTAACACTCCCTAAATTTGACCAAAAGAATCAACATAATCCCTATCTAAATCCCAGTTACAAGTTTTGTAGAAGTTGGCAAGCTGATCCTAAACTTCATGTAAAAATGCATGTGATCCAGAACAGCCAAAAAAAAAAAAAAAAAAACCAAAAGTAATAAGGATTAACGAAATTGGAAGATCATCACTTTCTAATTTTAAAATTTACCACATAGTACAATAGTCAAGACTAGTTTTCATTAGATTAAGAAAACATGCAGATCAATGGGAAAGAATTGAATCCAAAAATAACCCCATGGGTAGACAGTCAATTTATTTTTGATCAATACCTAAACAATTCAATGGAGACCAGAAGAGTCAGTCTTTTCAACAAATGTTGCTGGAACAATTGGTTGTTTATATGCAAATTAATGAGAACTGGTTGTTTATGTGCAAATCAATCAATCAATAAAACATATGGCCACACAAAAATATCTACTTAAATATTCACAACCCAAATGTCCATCAAGTGGTGAATGTATAAATAAAATGTGGCATATGCATACAGTGGAGTATTTATTCAGCCATAAAAACAAATGAACTCATAACATGGATGACCTTCATAAACATTATGGTACATAAAAGATGCCCATTGCAGGATACTTTTTATATAAAATGAAGTGTCCAGAATAAGTAAATCTATAGAGAAAAAAAGTAGTTCAGTGGTTGCCAGAGTCTAAGAAAGAGTAGGAGAAAAATAAGGAATGACTGCTAATCTGCTAATGGTTATGTTTCTTTTTTAGGGTGATGAAATAATATAGAATCAGATAGTACTGATAGTTGCAAAACTTTGTGAATATATTAAAAACCAATTAATTGCACACTATAAAAGAGTAAATTTTATAGCATATGAATTATATTTCAATTTTTAAGAAAAGGAAGGATAATTCAAACACTAGAAACTAGACCCCAGAAGGCAGAGCCAAGAACTGTAGAGAATTATTCCCAGGCATAAAATCTAATCAAAGAACTCCAACACTGTACTGACCCAGGTGGATTTCAGAATGGCCGTGACCAGTGATCCTGCTGCATGTCCCTTTTCCTGTTTTCGAGTGTTTGTAGTGGTCGTCCTATGCCTGTCTCAACAGGGTATGTGTGGGTAGATAATTTGTCTTTTTTAGTTTCGTAGGTCTGTAGATCAAGAAGAACTGTATTTGAAGTGCTATACTTAAGGAACTATACCCAAGTAACCTTATTTGCACCTGGAACTGAATTAGATGACACGAGTGTGGCCTTTGAGGTGGTAAGACTTTTGGAGATCTTAGGAAAGGACGAATGTGTTTTACATCTGAGAGACATAGACATCAATTGATACCCACCTCCTTGCTTGTAGCCATGTCCTAGTTTCGTACCCTTCTACGCTAACAGGCAGCATTTAATGCCATTATTGACCTAGTAAGAGAGATAGATGCTCTTCAACCTAACACACCTGGCCTGCATTGAGGTCTTGATGCTATGTGTAGTTACTGCTAAGTGGTGTCATTGCTATGGTGTGTAGACTATTACAGTAGTTAAGCTAATAAATTATATACATGTGTCTGTACACGTAAAACATATTTGAAATCATGAGTTCTTATTAATAACTCTAATACCAATCTAACACCACAGGCTCTTCCTTTCTCTCCCCCTTTCCATATTTTTATTCCTTCTCCTACACCAAGCACTCTATCAGAATTACTAGACCAAGAGCACTATAGACACCAAATCTACTTTAAAAAGTTCAAAGTGTTGGGCGGTGCCTGTGGCTCAAAGGAATAGGGTGCCAAGGGTGGCAGGTTCAAACCCAGCCCTGGCCAAAAACTGCAATTAAAAAAAAAAAAAAGATTCAAAGTGTTTAACATTAGAATAAACTCACTGAAAGTACTAAGTTAACTATTTGAGTTAATTTTGCCTGTATACTATACATATTATCAATATAGTATATGGTTAGGTTCATTTGTTTGTTTGTATGGCATCACAGAGTTCTCTCCCTTATCCTTATTAATTTTGTTTTATTTTTGAAAATGTACAGAATTAACTCAATAGTCAAAACTCAAGAGATGGCTCACTTGTTTTCCTGTATCTTATACAACATTTTCACTACCAAAGTAATCAACTGTATTAGATTCTAGCTTATCTTTTTGGTAAGAACAGACTTACGTGTTCTTATTTCTTTTTTCTGAAAAGTTAACATACTATACATATCCTTTTGACTTTGGCCTTTTTTCGCTTAATACATATTCATGTAATGATTCTTAAAATTTTATAGAGATGTTCTTTATTCTCTTTTGTAGCTCCATGGTAATCCATTGTATATTTCTACCCTAGTCTAATCAATCTGTCTCCATGGATGGGTAGGTATATAGTTAATTTCTGATATTTTGGTATTATAAATAACATGGCAATGAGTAATTTTGTGACTCATTGCCAATTTTTATGTTGTTAACCAAGTTACCTTCAGATAAATTCTAAAAACTGGGTCAAAGCGTAAATACATACATAGTTGTTTTTTTATTTTGAGACAGAGTCTGCACTATGTCACCCTGGGCAGAGTGCTGTGGTGTCACAGCTCACAGCAACCTCAAACTTCTGGGCTTAAACGATTCTCTTGCCTCAGCCTCCCAAGTAGCTGGGACTACAGGCACCTGCCACAATGCCCGGCTATTTTTTTTTTTTTTTCTTTTTTGGTTATAGTCTTGGTTGGCAGGCCTGGGCTGTATTCGAACCCACCAGCTCCAGTGTATGTGGCTGGCACCCTAGCCGCTGAGCTATAGGCATCGAGTCAATACATACACAGTTTTTTGTTGTTTTTTTTTTGTAGAGACAGAGTCTCACTTTATTGCCCTCGGTCGGTAGAGTGCCGTGGTGTCACACTGCTCACAGCAACCTCCAGCTCTTGGACTTAGGAGATTCTCTTGCCTCAGCCTCCCGAGTAGCTGGGACTACAGGCGCCTGCCACAACGCCCAGCTATTTTTTTGTTTTGCAGTTAGTTGAACCGGCCACCTTCAGTATATGGGGCTGGCGCCCTACTCGCTGAGCCACAGGCGCCACCCCGCACACAGTTTTAATACATACTGCTTGCCATGGTCTGAGTATGTTCCCCAAAACACATGTGATCCTTAATGCCACAGTTTAAAAGGCGTGGCCTTTGGGAAGTGCTCAGATCATTAAGGATCTGCCCTCATAACTGAATTAATACCTTTATATAAAGGCCTGATAGAGGGAGATAGCCCTTCTCTTGCCCTTCACCTTCTGCCAAGTAAGAACATAACATTACTATTATTTGGAGGATTCAGTATCCAAGGCTCCATCTTGCCTTGGATAGAAGGCAAGATGAAGCAGAGAAGCAGAGACCAGGCCCTACTAGACACTGAATCTGCCAGTATCCTGTCTCTGGACTTCCCAGCCTCTAGCACTGCAAGAAATAAATTTCTGTTCTTGAATGAAAGTAACTGTTTCCTCTTAGGTTTCCTAACAGAGTATCATTGGGTTTTTGAGTTTTTGGCAATCTAAAAGAAAGGTGGTACCATAGCATAATTTTAATTAGCAATTCTTTCACAGATGTAAGGGCCAAGTGAATACCTTATTTGCTATGTGTAACAACACTCTGCATGTACCTTTTGCCCATTTTCCTAATGGATGTTTGTCTTTTTCCTTAATTTTAAAAATTTCTAACTAATTAGAAGATTAAAATTACTAATATGAAGATTAAAACTACTCTTAACTAATATGTAACTAATATGAAGATTAAAATTACTCTTTTTTTTTTTTTTTTTTTTGAGACAGATCTTCAAGCTGTTACCCTGGATAGAGTGCTGCAGCATCACAGCTCACAGCAGTCTCCAATTTCTGGGCTCAAGTGAGTCTCCTGCCTCTGCCTCCCAAGTAGCTGGGACTATAGGTGCCCGCCACAACGCCCAGCCATTTTTTGGTTGCAGCTGTCATTGTTATTTGGCAGGCCCAGGCTGGATTCGAACCCGCCAGCTCAGGTGTACGTGGCTGGCGCCTTAGCCCGTTGAGCCATAGGCGCCAACCCTAAAATTACTCTTTACTTGTAATATAAATTTCAAGTATTTTCTCCCAGTTTCCACAGGTCTTCCAAATTTGATTATTGGGCTTTTTTGCTAAACAAATTATTTTTTATTTTTTAATTCATATTCACCTTTAAATTTTATTGCATCTTGGATTTTTAAATCATAGAAAGTCTGTGTCCTACATCCAAGTTACAAGAGAATTCACCAACATTTTCTTTGTAGTACTTACATGGTTACATTACTTTATATTTAAATTTTTTATCTAATTGAAATTTACTCTGGTGTACACGTTAAGGGTTAGATCTAATTTTACTTATCTTCAATTAACTTTCCAGTTATCTTAAAGCAATATATTAAAAAATCCATTATTTCCCCAGTGATCTGAAATGCTACCCACTTCATATACAGATTTCCCCATGTAGGGAGGATTATTTCTTGATGAGTTTGCCTGTCAATTCAGGTGCCAGAGCCAGTTTTAAGTATAGAGGTTTAATGTCTTAATTAGCTCTACCGGCCTTTAAAAAAAAAAAAAAAATTCTCACATAGTTGTTTTTCCACATGCCAGCGCCCAAAGCGAGGGGACATTGGTATTTCTAAAGTGATCATACTAAATTTCTATATTAATTTGGGGAGAACTGAAATTTCTTATATGTTGACTTCAAATTGTCTTTTACAACCATTATAAATGGCAGTATATCTAACTACTGTACACAAATGCTCTTGAATGTCCATTTTATGTCCTGATATCACACTGAATTCTTTCATTATAAGTTAGTTTTATTGGTTTTATCAATTGCAAATAGAACTATTTCTATTTCTTCTTTTCCAACTTTATGAATCTAAAACAGTTACCTCTTGTCTAATTACATAAGCTCAAACCACAAAACAATGTTAAATAGTGGAGACAGAGTACAATAACGTCTTGTTCCGATTTTAGTGAAAATGCTGTCAGTGTTTCCTCCTTAAATGCTATGTTGGATTTAAACCTAGGATATATGTTTTATCATGTTAAAGAGACACACACCTATTCCTGTTCTTTCAAGTATATTTATCAGGGGCATATACTGAATCGTGTCAAAGGTCTTCTCAGCATCAGTGGACATACACTTCATGTTTTATTCCTCCTTAGGTTAACAGATGAATTGTATTAAAGGATTTCCTACAAGTGAACCATTTTTGCATTACTAGAATAAATCTCACGTGACTGTGATATATCATTTTCTTATTTAAGTGCACAATTATATCTTTGTATTGATATATGGTGTGACTATTCTGTAGCTGTGTATGCAAACAATTTTATAAGATTTCTTTTTCTTTTTTAACAGATGGGGCCTTACTCTATTACTAAGGTTGGAGAACAGTGGTGTGATCATAATTCACAGTAATGCTGAATTCCTGGGCTCAAGTGATCCTCCTGCCTCAGCCTTCCTGAGTAGGTAGGAAGATAGCTGCACGCCACCATATCCAGTTAATTTTTTTTCTCTTTTTGCAGAGATCTCATCTCCTTATGTTGTTCAGATAGGTAGGTCTCACTCTTAAGGCAGTGGTTCTCAACCTTCCTAATGCCACGACCCTTTAATACAGTTCCTCATGTTGTGGTGACCCCCAACCATAAAATTATTTTTGTTGCTACTTTATAACTGTAATTTTGCTACTGTTATGAATCGTAATGTAAATATCTGATATGCAGGATGTATTTTCATTGTTACAACTTGAACATAATTAAAGCATAGTGATTAATCACAAAAACAATGTAATTATATATTGTGAAATGTTTATTTCTAATTACAAATAAATGAAATTTTGTCTTGAAGCATGGTGTAGCATGGGTAACATTCTTAATATTACAACAGTAAACTACATTGCTACATTTGCGACAGTATGCGTAAAAAGCCAATGTCACTGAGAAGGTTGAGATTGCTTCTTTCTCACCAGATCAGAAATTCTCGGGGCAGTTTTTGCAAGAGCGCAACGAAGATCATCTTCCACATCAAGTCTACTTCTGTATTTAGACTTGATAACCAACAAGCTAGAAAACCCTGTTTCACAAAGATACGTTGTTGGAAATGGAAGAAGAAGGCGCAACACAGTCTCAGACAGAATAGGATATGACTGCAAACACTTGATCCAAAATTTTGTAACTGGCATTGTAGAGAAATCAGTTCTCGCTGCATCGCTGTTAATAAGTTCAATGAACTCATCCCGTGCTGTCTCAGGAACGTCTTCAACATTGATTGTGAATGGGCTTCTGGCAAGTGCAAATGGGGTGTCAGGTAGATTTGGAAAGTACGATGAAATTTCATCTGCAAGCATGTGCAAGTGTTCTTTCACAGAAATTATCATCGTAATCCTTTTGTCTGGTTCAATGTCATATTCCTCAAAGAAGGCAGATAAGGTAGGCAACATGTAAATTTTATTTTCATCCAATTTTTTTTGCCAAAGCTGAAGTTTCATTTGGAATGATTGGATCTTTTCAGACAAGTCGAAGCATGTTGCATTTGGTCCTTGCAGTGATAAATTTAACTCATTCAAGGTGGCAAACATGTCAACCAAGTAAGCTATTTTCTGCAGTTCACTTTTATCGCTGAAAAGTGCTTCAAACTGTGGTCTTGCTTTCTGATTAAAAAACATTTTG
The DNA here is from genome assembly GCA_963574655.1 of Perodicticus potto. Taxonomy (NCBI): domain Eukaryota; kingdom Metazoa; phylum Chordata; class Mammalia; order Primates; family Lorisidae; genus Perodicticus; species Perodicticus potto. The sequence goes on along the minus strand of CAUYRH010009906.1, from coordinate 1,044 downwards.
AGTTCATCACGAAGCTCAAAAATACGTTTTAAAACTTTTCCTCTCGACAGCCATCTCACTTCAGTGTGAAATAGCAGAGCATTGTTCGGCGCATCCAACTCGTTGCACAGTTGTGAACACAGTCGACTGTTTAAAGTGCTCGCCTTTACAAAATTGACAGAACTTATGATACTTTTCATTACTTCTTGTAACTCTTGTGGCAGCGTCTTCGTTGCTAATATTTGCCAGTGAATCATACAGTGAGTTCTGATTACTTTTGGTGACTCATTCAGTACCAAACTTTGAAATCCAGATTGACATCCTAGCATAGCTGAAGCACCGTCTGTGCAAACACCACAAACATTTTCCCAAGAGATCTTATGCACTTTCAGAAAAGAACCAACTGTGTCAAATACATCATGTGCAGTAGTTGTCGTTTCAAGAGGTTTGCAAAAAAGAAACTCATCTTTAAAGTCGCCATCATTAATATACCTCACATAAACCATTAACTGTGAACAGTTTGCAACGTCTGTGGATTCATCAAGCTGGATACTAAATATTGGAAGTGGAGCAGATTTAATTTCCTGGATTACCTGATCAAGAATATCAGCAGACATGTCATCTATTCTTCTGCGGACAGTGTTGTTAGATAAGGAAATTGCACTCAATTTTGTAACAAATTCGTCTCCAATCATAACTCGAACAATGTCTTTGGCCACTGGCAACAGTAAATCCTCAGCAATGGTGTGAGGTTTCATAGCTCTGGCGATTCTGAGTGCCACCAAATATGAAGCTTCAATGGCTGCTACGTTTTGTTTGTGGTACTTGCCACCAGTGTCAAGTCTGGTTTTCTTGAGTCTATCAGCTTTGCTTCTAAAATAGCTGGTATCCTTGTTGGCAAAGCTTGGATGCTTGCTATCAAAATGGCGTTTTAGTTTGTTCGGCTTCATAGATTCGGCAGATAGAACTTCACAACAAATAACACATTGCGGTTTCTCAATTCCTGCTGTAATTATTGAGGTAAAACCATACTGTAAAAAATCCTCACTATATTTTCTTTTCTTA